>VYXB01004616.1:623683-667987 GCA_013397135.1 Pachyramphus minor
GTTTTTTTGCTACTTTTTGCTCAAGTGATTCCATTAAGAGCTACTTACTCAAATAAGCTTTCTGGTTTAGAACTGCTGTGGTTGTATCACAAACAGTGCATTGTAATTTGAAATTTCCAGATGGATAACACTGAAATTATTAGCCTGCAGAATAGAACTGTTTTGTTATCTTGTTGTGTTTAGTTGCTTATTTTTGCTCCTGCCCTTGCCTTCCTTTTGCCAACAGCAATGCTTGTTGATCTGGTCTGCCAGATCAGGACACCGATCCTACTGAGAACTAACCCTGCAATGTGAGAGCAGCTTGTCACCAGCATTGGTATCAGTTCTGACTGTTGAGATTGCAGCATTTATCTCACAGCTGTTTGTAGCAGGAACTTCAAGCATTGTGTCATTTTTAAAGACCATCTTTATTCTGGGACAGGATGAAGAGTTCTGTCCTACAAACTACTTTGTAGTTCTGAGGAATGGTTTTGCTCCTTTACTTTGTATAGGAAGCAAAGAAAGTGACTCTATTTTTTATAACTTTTTAATTGACAACAAATGCGTTACATTCGTTAGCATGAGTCATAAAATACACACCAAAGTTCTTGCAATAAGATAGAAATATCAGTTCATATAACATATGTATATTTGGCTGATACTGTTTGGAAGATATTTGATTAAATGATCATGAATATGAATGTTAATAGAAATACTAATTTATTGTTTTTGTAGGAGGGAGAAAGCACCAGAATTTTATTCAACAATGTAAGAGTAATACTGAAAAAATAGAAGATAAATCATCAGCACGTGTTCCTTTTTGCATAGCCTCTGAAAAAGAAGCGCTACAGTTAAGTCTAGGAGAAAGAGAGAAAATTAGTTTTCAGCATAAAAGTCTGAAAATAGTTTCATCATTTCTCTCTTCTGATGAAGATAAATCTGAAAGAGGAATAGGATTTTCTCAGCAACCTGGTGCAAGTTTTTCACAAAATAAAGCTCTAAGTAATTTTCCAGACAACAGTGGTGATGATGATGATGAGAGTGTCCATTCAATGTTAAGAAAAAGGTACATGTCGAGTCAACTCTGATAACTTATCATTGTCAAAATGGTATTATTATTTTAGATTAATCTGTTTAACACAAAATTTTGGATCCTTCAGTTGAAGGTGCTCTTCTCCAGGGCTCCAGACACTAATTCTCTTCGGTATAAGGAAAAAAGATGTTTCTTTTTGCCAATATTTTGGTACTTTAATGAAATGTGACCTGACCTCAGCCTTTTTCATGTAAAAAATAAGCATGAGATTTGTTGCTTAAGTTTTAAAGAAGTTGCTAGATAACAAAGATTTTGCAAAATACTACTCTGAGTTCTTTATCTGCATGGTAACAAGCACGAAGCGAAGGTCAGAACAGTGTTTTCAGAACAGTGGTCAGCCAGTCAGCAATAAGTACCTTGAGCAGTTCTCAGTGTGATTTCAGTGCTGCCTGGGAGCAGAGCTTTTACCAGTGAGCTACTCCTCTGTTCCTCAGAACCTGTATCTCTACTGGTTTTAATTATGCAGAAATTCAAAGTTAATCTGCCACTGGGAGTCAGAGCCTAGATGGACAGGCAGTTAAGTCTTTCAAGTCCTTTCTGGAATGAAAGTAAAGTTAAAATGTATCTTGAAAGAGGTTTTTATCTTGAAAGAGGTCAGATCAAATAAAGTTAGATACAATTTTATTATTAGCGTAGCTTACTAATTCAGCTTCTAATACAAACACACATATTTTCCAAATATATTCCAAACATACATATTTCCAAATGTTAGACAACAAATATTACAACAAACTAATGAAAATTCTGGATCTTTTGCAGCTTATTTAAAAAGTCTGGTTATACATACAAAAATGCAGAACTGAAAGCTAGTTCTGTTGATATGAAAGAAGTTGATATTTGCCTAAATACAAATGAAAACGTGAAAGAAGTGAGAAAAGAAGGTTTATGGAAAAATAATCATCATTCTCCAATAACTAAAGACTCAGATTTTACTTTGCATAGGGTAAATAATGAGGACATTGTGTCTGAAAATGGAATTAAATTTCAATCATTTTCTAATGCTTCAAAGATTCTGGATATGACAGGTAATTATTTTTACTCCATTTTAAGAAAAATTGTCTATAGTCTGTCTGTGGTATATAACAATAATGGATATCCAAGATCCGAGGTAGAGTGAAGAACACTTTCTCACCAGCTCAAGGTGAGATAATTGGCTGAAAATGATAGAATATATTGCAATTCTGTGGAACTTAATTGCACTGTTGTTTAATATGAACTGGCTCAACAGTTTATGAAGAAGATCCACAATTTCAGAAGTGCCAAGTCATGTAAACCTATTTGAAAATGTCACTTCACATCAGTACCCTAAGCAATTTGGAAAAGAGCAACCTTGTCCCTTCATGTGGTAAAGAGTCTCATCTTCATTTGAAACCAGATACTGAAAATGAAATGTATGTTTGTGGTGTGGCTCATACTTGTATCTGTATAGAAATAGATGTTAAATAGGAGATAGCTAGAAAATGAGGGGAAGTGGTTAGAATTCTGATGAAATGATAATTCTTGTTTTAGAAATTATTTGTGGTTTTTAATAGTTTTTAACTAAGTGTGTTTTATTTCTAGATTTTAAACTTTTGGGGACAGGGACTCACTGTGGAATGTGCCTTGTGTACCTGGCTAACTGCTTCAGAAATACGGAATAAAAAATTACTTCTAACAGAAAAATGTAGGGCAGAGCTGTGGCTCAAGATGGGGTTTGAAGACAGGTCAGGCATGAAAAGTGTGATTCCTGTCTGATTGCCTTATTGAGCAATGGTACTTAAATTTGTGGATGAGGGGAGAGCAGTGGATTTCATTTACTTTGCCTTCAGCAAGGGTATTCATAGAATCATAGAGTGTTTGAGAAACAACATCTTCCACAACTTCTTGTGTCCAAGTTAGGGCAGTAGCAGTGGATTGACCACTGCGGGGGTCTAAAAATGTTTGGCCAGGCTCAGAAGGTGGAGGTTACTGGGTCACACTGCCCATGTGCCTGCTACCAGTGCAGTACTGCAGGGGTCTCTCCTGGAGGAGGGGACTGCCAGCGATCTCATGAAAACCAGCAGGAACAAGTGCACAGTCTTGCTGCAGGGAAAAAGAAGAACCCCTGAGGTTCCTCTGGGATAGTTTGACTGGAGGCAGCTCTGTGGAAAAGCGCCTGGGATCTGGAGAACAACTTGCTGAACATGAACAATCAGTGTGCCCCACCAGTAACAAAGGTCAACAGCGTCCTAGGCTTCATTACTGGGAACAAAACCAGAAGGTTAAGGGAAGTGATTATCCCCTTCTACATGCTACACTACCTACTGCATGAAGTTTTGGGTCTCTGGTACATGTAAGACATCCTTAAACTGGAGTGAGTTCAGCAAAAGGCCACCAAGATGGTCCTTTCATTTGAAAGAACCTCCCTGTCCTATCCTGTTAGCTCCTTCTGTATCACCTAGACCTTGTAGCCTTGAAACTCCTTGCAGAACACATAATTTGAGGTCAGGAAAATATTTTTTCATGGTTATTGGTCTAAAAAAGATCTGATTTTATAAATTTACTATTTCTATTTCTTTAGGAACTACAGAAAGAAAAATGGAAATTTTGAGGGCTGTTACAGAAATACGTATCCTTGTATTTGCTGTATCTGATTTACTGATTTTATTACAGTGTTTTTACATTTACAAAATTGTAGTGTTTAATTTGTAGCCATTGGGTATTCGTGCATTACATTGTTATAGTTTTGATTTGTAACATGATGCTGGGAATCAAATGGTAAATAGGTGTTTATCCTTTGGACTTCAAAATAGAGAATGAAAATAAGACAACTTACAGATCATTCACTCCTAAGAAAATTTATTCTTATTTAAAACATTAACATTTAATCCTCAAAACTTTATTTTTAAAATGTAAAATTTTGATTTGCATAATATCTATTTCACATGAGATTTTACATATAAACATCCATGTACACAGATATCCCCATACACTTTAAGTAAAGGAAAAGTGAATTATTATTTAGGCTTATTGGGAAAACTGAATCTTAGTTCCTATCCTGTTTTCTCAGGAGAAAATTGACTTCACATATTCTTTGTTGGTCTGTACTTATGTTGTAGTGTGCCTATGGTATATTTCCATTCTTTAAGCAGATTTTACCATAATTTTCCTCCTTCTTGGCCCTGTCTTGAACACATAACATGATCAACCATTCATCTGTATCTGTGAAACTTTTTTTTTTTACACTGGCTTTTCAATATTTTGTTTCTAGGAACCTGTAAAGTGGTAGGTTAAATATCAGGATTAGGAAGTGTTTAAATTTAGGCATCTTAAATTCACGTTAGTAGCTTTTTATGAAGTAGCATTTTCAAAATGAGTAAGGACTTAGTTGTTCTGAATTGGCCAATCACAGATCGTTAGTGCTCTGCATTTTGAAAATAGTTCACTTATTTAAAGATGAAATATAGATAATTTTTTTTACAAAATCCTTTTTTCCTTTGGTCTGATGTTACTTGCTTAACTTCACTCCTTTTTAATGTTTAACTGCTTTTATTTCTTGCTTTACTCCTTTATCTTTTTCTCTTTCTTTAGTCATTTAATGTGACATCAGTCTGAGGCCTCAGCAGTTCATTGTTCTTGTTACTGTTGGTGTCATGTCTGGCTGTGTGTGTATCCTCAGCCTGATGAGATGGTCACAGTCGGTGTGCTGCTATGGCTTCAATGCAAGTCCAGACAAGGATCAACTCATTCATTTGGATTTGTAACATAACAACACTCTCTTTTCATCTTATGCATGTTTTAGATAAGAATGTTGTTGTCTGAAGAACGCATATTATTAGCAACTGAAAAAAGCTTTAAAACCACAGTACTAAGTAATCATAGATTAATTTCTTTGCTACTGTTGTGACTGAACATAGAATATTATGCTAATTAGTATTTTATTACAAATACCATGTGACCATTGACACCTTAAATAGGCTAAGAGCTGTGTTCTGCTTGTTCTTGTATCTGGTTTGCCCCTTTCACATTCCATAATTGTATGCTGTTCCACGAAGTCTGTGCCAGGGAGGAGGTTCCTGAGTATTGGTATAATCGTCTCAAATATATATAATTGGTATATATCCTCTCAAATAGGTCATGGAGTTTTTTCAGTGAAGTGGAATATATGTCACACCAAGAATTTAAAAGAAGACTACTGAATCATTTAATAGGCTACTTTTACATAACTTTTTACAAGCCTGTGAGATATTGCTGTATATGTTTTAAGTTTGCATTTAAGTTACAAGAAAGAGATGTATATACAGTTCTAAAATAAATTTTATTATTTTCACTCAAATGTTTTAAATTCCTTAATGCTGTCAAGCAACCCAATTTAGAAGTATTTTTAAGGAGTTTCCCTATTTTAACTATGCACAGTCTAAAGCTTTGGATGATGTAAGTATGAAACAGTAACTGTGTCTGCAAGGAGGACTTTGTAGATAAATTTAAGTGATAGTTTGATATTCAGAACATAAAAGGGATTGGAAAACTGTAATATATCTAGAACTTCTTCTTGGAATGGTTGATCAAGGTTGTGCTTAGGTGGGTGAAGAGACTAGAAGAACTTTTTTAAAAATTTTTTCAGTGTAAAATACATTTCTATGAAGATGTGGATTATATTTGTATTTATGTATACAGATTAGTAATATTTTACCAATGATTTTCACAGGAAGATTAAGAAACGCAGAACTTTAGAGAAGGTTGTCCTTTTGGAGAAGTGCCATTTGTCCGTGCCCTTCTTATCAGTTATGCTCTTTCATTGGCCTGTAAAATAATTTTCTGTGACTCTTTGTCAAGGGAAGCCACAGCTATAAGCAAGATTTACTTTCATGAAAGTTGCAAAAAAGAGTTATTGGAGCAATAGGGGTTTTCTTCTTTTTTCTTCCTTTTTTTTTTTTTTTACAGCTCATGTATTAGTACTGCTAAATATGAACTTTTTTGTAAGTACCAGTAAGGACAAAGTTTGTTTAGCAGTTGTGTATATGACATGACATTGTTAAAAAAAGTCAAGAGAAATTGGCATATTAAAAATATAATTGGTGTGCATGTTTTTTTTTAATTGGTTAAGGTTGAAAAATTCAACTTGGTAAAAACTCTGATTCCAAGAAGTTGCAAGTATTCAGCTTGGTAGAATTTCTCTGATTGATTCACAGTGAATGTTACAAAGGATTACTCAATAAAAGACAGGGGAAATTTTGCATTCATATAGCATACATACTTCTTTTTTTTTTTTTTTTTTTTTTTTTTTTTTTTTTTTTTTTTGACCATTGGAGAACTGGCAATGGTAGATGAAGAACATGGGTAATTCCTGCAACAGTTCAGCAGTACTGCTTAGAAAGCTTAGATGAATGTACCTCATTTACATTTCTGTGGCAGATGTGTAGCAGATGATGTTTCTTTTGCTGTAACTTCACATCGAACACAAAAATTTTTAGAATACTACATGTATCAACATAATAATAATTTCCTTATGTCGTTTTCCCCTAGACAATGCTTTTGGAATTTGTGAATAAATACTGTGGATAGCTGTGTTATATTTACTAGTTTGCAATTCTTTCCCAGCTTTTATATACAGATAGGAACTTTGTGATTTGTGCTCCAACTGGCTCTGGAAAAACTGTAATGTTCGAGCTAGCTATTACCAGGTTACTCATGGAAGCCCCACTGCCTTGGTTAAATATTAAAGTTGTTTACAGTAAGTATTATGCAGCTTTAAACATTTGGTGACAGCAGTAGAAACTGTCATTCTGTCAATGTGGAGATCTCGAGTGAATGCATTAAAAATATTGTAATTAAATATATTAAAAAATTGTGACCTACCTGATTCTTTAAAAAAGATGTTTCCTTTTAGTGTTTCTTTGTGATACCATTGAAACTATTATTAGTGTTTAACAGCATTGTGTAATTGTAGTGTTCAGCATTGCCTATACAAATAAAAATTAGAAAATCTTGTAAACAGTTTGTCCTTCAAGAAAGCAAGATATACACAAAAAGGGAAGAAGGAAGCAAGACCAAATTCTTAGTGCATGATTTCTGGCTCTGCCAGTATCTTTTGCTTGCCTGTCTGTTGCTCTGAGATGAGGATCAAATTTTCCACTATTTGCTTACCAGACAAGGTTTCCTGCTAACTGCTGCTTTTTCTATAGTAGCTCAGAGGCAACAGAACTGTGATCTTCATGACTTTAATTAGTCTGTATAGGAACTAATGAAAATTCTGGGAGATAGGTACAACAGTTAACCTTTTTTCTTTCCTTCCTGGAAAATTGAGTTTGTATCATGTAAATTGGTTTAAATTGGTGTGTTTATCCGAGTTTTAATTAATTCATACAGTGATACATTTGTCAGCCTTACTGTTAAAGGTTTCATCTTTATATTTACAAAAGTTTCTTCCTTTTTTTCTCTACTGCATTGTGTTCAGCTTCTCACATTAAAGCAACACTAGCTGTAGAGTTCACTAGGTGTTGTAAACTGATGTTTATAAACAGGCATGTTATGGCTTCTCTGTCAGCAGGTGGAGGTTAAACCTATCAGTGTAAGGTAATAGGTTCTAATTGCCTTGGGTAGAATTCATACACGTGGCTGGTTGGAACTTTCGGTAAGGAAGCAGTTACCTACTAGTGGAATTAGACCTGCTGACATTTCCAGGTTTGACAATGATGGAGAAGGAGATGTGTCAGTTTTCTGATGGTTGGAATGGGGGTGGCAATGAGATTATGCACTGCTGGAGTGAGCACTGGTACTTGGTTCCTCAGGACCCCACGTACATGAATTGGCTTGAAGTACTACTGTCAGTTAGAGTTGTTTTGCAGTGGTTTTAAAATGGGAAGGATTGGTGACCAAAGTTCCAGAAGCAATCACTCACTTCTTGCATTCTTGTATTGCAAAAGATGATTAGCTTTGCAATTTTGTGAGTTACTTGCTGGTAGCTTAACCAGATTTCTGGAGCTGATTATTGCCCCTGCTTTATATGCTACTGATACTCTTATGAGACTTTACACCTCTTTCTGAAGCAGCAACTGGTTCCTTAAACCTCTTCATCTTAGGGATCACTTGTGAGCTAATATGGATAAACATTCATATTCCAGTGGCTCTAGCTAGCCTAGAACGTAATCACTGCAAGATCTCTTTTACTACATCTGTTTTCAGCTCATGCACAGATCACTTCTTTAACTTAAATCACTGCATTTTCCATATAGATTACCCATCCAGTATAGACTTACATGTGTTGCTAATATCAGGCCTTGTTGGGAATTACACCTGATTTCTAGAAAAAAAGAATCTGCAAAAGTACAGTAGGTATCCTTAGCAAAAAAAAATATGAAGAAACAGGTTGTTTTAGGAGTCTGTTCATGAGGACTAGCATGGGAACTGCTACCTGCTGCATTAGCTGCTACCTGCTGTGTTAGCTACTTGGTATGATCCTGACTACACTTAACTGTACGTTTGATTTAAATAGACTTTGGTTTCTTCTGGTATTCTATCTCCTGCTTTTGAATGGTTTCTCATTTATGACCCCTTTTCTCTCTGAATACAGATACAGAGTGCTCAAATTAATTCATAACTGGAAAAAGTTTGGTATTTGTATGATCTTCCATTAGAAAAGATGTATCTCCTGTAGTTTCTTCTCTCTGCGAGGAAACCTTTGATAGGTGAATGATGGTTTCCATGTGGTACTGGAAAAAAAAAAAGGAATAAGAGACAGCATAAATAATCTTAATTTAATAGATAATCTTAATTTAATAAATAATCTTAATTAAAGATTTCTGTTTGCTGATGGGAAGGAGTGGGGCCCAGAGCTCAACGTTGATCTGCCTACGTGGAGTAGGGTAATAAGGACAAGAACAGCAGTTACAAATTTTATGGTTCTGGAAATAAAGCTGAAAATTAGGGAAAATAAATTCAAGAAGGCATCTTAAAAATGTATGCTTTTGGCTTCTTTAGCAATACAGTTGAAGATTTGGTTTTTCTGATGTAATTCTGATTATTTTGTGTAATTTTTAGTGGCTCCAATAAAAGCTCTATGCAGTCAGCGTTTTGAGGATTGGAGAGAAAAATTTGGACCCATTGGACTTACCTGCAAGGAGCTGACAGGAGATACACTGGTGGATGATTTATTTGAAATACATCATGCTGATATTATTATCACTACACCTGTAGGTTTCAATCCCACTTTTTAC
The DNA here is from genome assembly GCA_013397135.1 of Pachyramphus minor. Lineage (NCBI taxonomy): Eukaryota > Metazoa > Chordata > Aves > Passeriformes > Tyrannidae > Pachyramphus > Pachyramphus minor. The sequence goes on from VYXB01004616.1 coordinate 632,930, forward strand.
AAGAACTTAGAAAAAGCAGACATTAGCAACCTTCTAATTGTATGCTGCTAGGACAGCTCTTTTTTTTTTTTTTGTAATATGTAGTAATTTTGTAGTCCTTATGCTTGCCTGCACGCTGCTGTGCATACTGTTAGTTCATATAAACAACAGTTAGAAATACGCTCATGTGCCAGATGAAACATATGTGGCATCACCTTTAACATAACTGATTCTGTTTCAAGATTTCTTAAGCTTAAGGCATGTCTGCCTGGACTGTTGTTGCGGCCTATGTTGGCCTTTAAAACATCTTCTAATTCTGTTGTTGTTTTGTTGATTTTTTTTCTCCAAGGAAAAATGGGATAGTATGACTAGAAGATGGAGAGACAACTCTCTAGTCCAGCTTGTACGACTGTTTCTCATTGATGAGGTAAGAAAACGGATGAGGGTTTATGCACTGTTTTTTTATCTTTTGTGAAGATAGAAGGAAACTTAGAAAATACCAGGTTTATTAGAGCACATGTGTAGATTGTAACTGGAGAAATACTTAGCAACTCTTTTAAAATTCCTGCTAGGTACATGTTATAAAGGATGAAAGCCGTGGTGCAACATTAGAAGTTGTGGTCAGTCGGATGAAGACTATTCAATCTTCTCTTTGGCGTCTGTTAGAGAATCATGACAATATTCCTGCCTTGAGATTTGTAGCTGTCTCTGCAACAATCCCAAACACTGAAGATGTAAGAGTTACTTTTTAACTGCATTTTGATTATTGGAGTTGTATTTTATATAATTTACCTGGAATTACAATTTCAGATTGATAACAAATTTTGTAATTTTGAAGCTGTCAACCAAAGACAACTGTGAGGTTGATGCTACTGTAACAAATTACCTTCATCCATATGGAACTATCAGCCAAGTATAGACATGCTTCAGTTTTAGATTTCTGTTTGTGATTTTTGTCTCTACAGTATAAATCACAACAGACTCAAGATCTCAGTCCAGATTATATTGATCCTCTAGAAAGCAGAATCTCACCTGATTTTAGTGATAAAAGCGATGTCAAATGTGTTAATAGTTTACATGTGACAAAAAGCTAAGTTAATTATTCTATGATGCTGTTAGAACAGGAGCATGATTAAAAGAGGAAATTTATAATTTCTGTTCTTCTTTTTTAAAGATTGCAGAATGGCTTTCAGACAATAAGATGCCTGCTGTATGTCTGAAAATAGATGAGGATCAACGACCAGTGAAGCTACGCAAAATTGTTCTTGGTTTTCCTTGCAGTGACAATCAGACAGAATTCAAATTTGACTTAACTCTTAACTACAAGATAGCTAGTATTATACAAACATACTCGGAACAAAAACCAGCACTTGTGGTACAGCAGCTTTTTTTATCACATTTGAAATTTTTTCTTTCCTAAAAGTGCTGATTCAAAAAAACCCCTTTCTTGTTTATAGTTTTGTGCCACAAGAAAAGGAGTACAGCAGGCTGCTTCTGTTCTTGCAAAAGATGCTAAATTTCTACTGAGTATAGAACAGAAACAAAGGTATTTTTCTATTTGGATTGTTAATAAGTGTTGGTATATTCTAGTAAAACTGTGACATCTGTGAGGAAAGCTGTTGAGCTAATATCATTTCTAGCAGAGGATTGTGCAGAAAAATCATCTTCACAGTTAACATTCTTTTTGGTAAATTGGCACTCTTCTTGGAAAGTTTTATTTGCTTCTCAGATTTTTAGGGTACTTTTTACAAACATTAAGTTGTTTCTCAGAGCTGCTTTATAAACATAAAAATGTTAATTCTTGCAGGCCTCTAAGGAATTGTAGTGCAAGCATTGTGTCTGAATAGTTAAATTGGATGTGGTTACTAGTGTTTTAAGTTAAGCCATAAGTTGTCTTTTGTATTATCAGAGACATTTAATAAATATAGCTGTATTAATTATTATTTACTTCGGTAATGGTTATGGGGGCTGCAGAAGCTACCTCCTGATTTTGGACCTCAAACATGATACAATACAATGCTGCAATAACTGCCCCAGAGAGTCAATCTGTTCCCTCTGTGAAGATGGCAAAGTTGGTTGTTGAAAATACCCAAAGAATATATAGTTTTTAATATTATTTTTTATTTGTGTTGCATAGATTACAGAGGTTTGCAAATTCATTGAAAGATTCCAAACTGAGAGGTAAATATAACCAACTACTTCTCTGCTCTGTGAATGAATACTTGCTTGGGTAAACTTGGTTAAATGATGCATGTAATGATTTCATTGTCAGATCTTTTAATGTGTGGTGTGGCTTATCATCATGCGGGTATGGAGATCTCTGACAGAAAAATAATTGAAGGGGCTTTTACTGCAGGAGACTTGCCAGTACTTTGTAAGTAAATTTAACTTTGAAAGTCAAAATATCCTAAGAAGATTGCAGTTTGGAAGTGGTAATATTTTATGATTCTGTGGTTTGTTAAACCTTTGGAATTCCTAAAATCCAGATAAAGGTGTTTTTGTGTTTCATATGCACCTTTACCCTGTGAGATTACATATGCACTGTTACTAAAGACCATAGAACTTTTCACTATACATGGAGGTTATCCTTCCTCATATGTCCGCATAAGTCTGACCATGTCCATTTCTTTTTCCTACCGTTGAGTCATCCCATTGAGGTGGAGCTCTGTATGTCTTTGCTCTGAGTTCACATGATGTTTTCTTTGTTTGGGTTCTTTGAAGCAGTGGCTTTCCAGAAGGTAATCTTTTAAAGATATGTTTCTTAGGTGGGCAGGATACTGTTTTTAAACACCCATGCAAGGTGTTGTGACTGATAGGGAGGTTCTTAAGAAATACTTCAATTGTTGTTACGTGAAATGAGAAGGTATCTGAGACACGATTGTCTCATTTCATTCAGGCTTTCTTTTTCTGTAAACAAAAGATCCAGACCCTACAGGGAATTGTCTATGTAGTTCATGTACAACACTGAAAGATTCATGGATTTTTTTCTTTCCTGTTACAATGATCATGACTTGCTTTGAAAATTTAAGGTAGATTCCTTACTATGATCTGGAAACCTTGCTAGAGTTGCAATGTCCATAGTAACAAAAGGTCTCTTCATCCCTGCAATCTACTGTACTTCAGCTGTCTGGTGCACTGTGTGTGGCTGTCAGCTGTGGTGCCATTTCTGGAATCTCAGGAGACTAATTCTATGCTTGCTCTTTGCAAAAATGTCTGAGACGCTTTGCCACAGCTGAGCACAATGTGAACACACATATGGACTATCACTAAAAGAAGGCAAAGTTGCTTATTGGTACTTAAGTCCTCTGAAATTTGTAGTTTGTATGAATATTTCAGAATCATCTGAGATACTAGAATTACATTTCTATAACAGGGGATGCTGAAAGAGTATGGAGTGTATTCCACTTCATAGCTGTGAGCATGATGGGAGGTAGGGTTTTAACACTCTTCACAGCTACTGCAAAGGGAAAGAAATCTTCGGTTTTGAAGTAGAGTATCCCTATACTCACAGTGTGTGTGTATATATGTATATCTATATATATACACACACATGGACTGAAGCTGTGATTGCACTGGTAAGTAATCTTTCTTTGCTGCTTTTTTAAGGTTAGGTTCTTTTGACAGATTTTCCGTTTTGCATACCATCACAATATGAAAAACTTGTAATTACTAGTTTTAATTTTCATATCAGAAAGAATTGGAAATTTCATTAATACTTTGTTTTCCTAGCAGAATAGTAATATTGGTTGGCTTTCTATGTTAAATTCTTGCCACCCTGTATGTTCTTTAGAGAAAGTGAATTAGCAAACATGAGTGTGAGATAACTTGCCACATACTTGACTGGTGGTTTCCATGTGAGCATGTGTGTTGGTGAAGTGTTGTGATAGTATTGGTGGTGATTCTGGTTTGGTACCATGGATAAACAATGCTAATGACTGATGACTCTTAAAGATACTGACCACTACTAACCAAGATGAAGGAATGATTGTGTTCAAATATCTATTCATAAAGAAATAGAAAATAATGTTTCTTCATTGTGTGTCTCTAATATTAAAGGTGGATCAGATTCTGGATTATCTCCAAACGGAAAGGAATGTTTAAATAAAAGTATCTGGGAAGTAAATTGTTAAAATTGATAATAAATGATGCTGATGATCAGATACACAGAAATTTTTATGCAAGTACTTGTCTGTAGTGTACATAAAATTCTTTGTGGTGCAGAATGCCCACTGATTCCGCTAGAAACTAACAGCTCTTAGGCATCAAGACTTAAGTCACTTACTTGCTGCTTGTTGAGTGTCTGCCAGGACATTTCGATGGTGTTCATGTACTTTGCTCTGATGTAGTTACTACCAGCACCTTAGCTATGGGAGTCAATCTACCTGCACACCTGGTGATTATAAAATCCACAATGCACTATGTTGGAGGAGTCTTTCAAGAGTACAGTGAAACTGATATTCTGCAAATGATTGGGAGAGCTGGAAGGCCTCAGGTAAGTTAATGCTCTATACATTGGTGCTGTCTATAGATTAGTAGAAACTATTCTCAACAGAGAAACAACAATGCCAATAATTTTACTGCAGCATTTTGGTTTTAAAGGGTTATTATTGATACTTAAATTACTCCTGGGTAACTTCTTAATTGAGAAAGAAATCTATTTACTTTCATATTGTCCACCAAAAAGTACAGCTTCACCTTCCTGTGGAAAAAGATCTAAAGATTATATTTCAGTTACATGGTGAATGAGGATTAGAGAAAAAGTGGGAAGCTGGCAAACAAGAGCCATATCAACCAGGATTTGAAGAAAACAATTTTAATGGATGCATCAGATACATGATGCATGTTTGAATGGATATTTTTTCTAAGAACTATAGAGCTGCTTTTATTTGTGGTTTTATTTTTCAGTTTGACACTACAGCTACAGCAGTTATTATGACTCGTTGGAGCACTAAGGAGAGGTATATTCAGATGTTAAATGGTGCTGATATAATAGAGAGCAGGTAACTAAGTATTTATTGTGAGACTATATATATATGGTAGCAAAGCTTCATAGTTTCCACAGAATGTGTTTTTTCAGGTGGGTTTCAGGGTTTTTATTTGGTCAATTTAGAAGAAATCAAGAACAGCTTAAGGAAAATCAGATTAAGCTATTCAGGAGTTAACAGCCTCTATTTTATTAGCCAGAGCCATCTTCAGAATGTTTTAAACTCAACAACAACAAAAAAAAAGTTGTACAGATTCCTACTGGAAAACTGAAGAAACTGAAACAGTACATATTGTAAAGACAAAAAGCAGGAATTGTGAACCCAGATCATGTGTCTGAATTATTAGATGATAGAGTCTGGAAAGTACTCGACTTAAAAGAATTCACTGATTTTTAACAGATTGTCAAGGGAAATATGTAGGAAAGTTAAGACATTAAAGGGTAAAATAGGAAATTTTATGCAACTAATTTTGTTAACATTTAATTTTCAAATAGATACAGAATATCAACACTGTGCTGTAACTTTTAAATGTTTGTAGCTTTCTTTTCTAAATAAGTGTGAAACTTCACAGTTGACAGTTTATTTCTGCTTACTGGACATTATGCCATAATAAACAAATTACATTGTTGATTATTTACATTATCTTTACTGGTTTCTATTGATTTCACTGATTACAGTGAACAGTTGTTATAGTTTTAGGGGAGGGGTTTGTTTGGTTTTGTTTCTTCCCAAAAAATAGTTTTAGCACTTTTTGTATTGCTAATTGGTAAATATACTTAACTCTTGTTTTTTTGCACTAGCTTGCACAGGCATCTTGTCGAGCACTTAAATGCAGAAATAGTGCTACACACTGTCACAGATGTCACTATAGCTTTGGAGTGGATACGGTCAACATTCTTATACATTAGAGCCTTAAAAAATCCAACTCATTATGGTTTGTTTTTATTTTTTTTATTTATCTAAATTATGATATGAGGATGTGTTAGATCCATATTATTTGTTTCTATCATTTTCTTATGGACTGGTATTTCATACCAAGATGAAAACAAGATGAACATTATGGCCTGTAATATTTTGTTACTTTGACATAAGTAGTGGGAGTTTCAGCATGGTATAACATTTAAAAACTATGAAGGAGCCATTTACAGCTTCATAATGTATTTCTTATGCTCTTAATACACTGGGCCATATATTTATGCTGTATCAAGCCATAATGTGTTTTTCAGTGTTGAATGTGTAATCTGCTGCTAAGCAAAAAAAAAAAAGTCTAATATTTCATAATTTTTTTGGAATGAAACATCAATAATATTAATTCCAGTTTCTTCAGTTTGTCCTGTCCAGAATATCATCTTGGTCCCCATTCCTGACCATATCTTTGTTCTTGCCCACTTGCTCTACACCTGATTTTGAAGTCATTGGGCACTTGCTGGAGACAATTTTTTAGAAAGATTTATAGCTGGGACTGGAACATAGTAGATCTACTACTTGAATGGATGTTCCAATTTCGGTGGCTTCCTATATTCTAAAATAGTAAAACTGTACCTGGGAAATTGCTGCTGACGTTTCTGCAACTTCTAGGACTCTGATATTTTACATTGGGGAATATCTGCAGCTTTTACCTTTGCACATCTGTTCCAACAGCCACTTACTGACACTTAGTTCCACTCTCTAAGGCTTTTGACTTGTTGGCAGTATAATAAATATTTACACCTTTTTTATTTTGGATATTTATCTGGCTCCCAAAAATCAGCAAATCAGTTTTGCTGGCTGATAATATTGAGGAGGAAGTGTATAATTGTATTAGGTTAAAACACCTTTTCTCTTTTCCATGAAGGTTTTTCACCTGGATTGGATAAAATTGGAATTGAAGCAAAATTACAAGGTAAGTGTGAAATTTTTAACTTTTTTTTCAGTAAAATGTTACGTTTTAGGGCAGATTCTCTCATTATGTATATATCCATTAACTTCAATAGATCCATTTGCAGAACAAATGTAATTTACTATGTTGTGTTGTATATTTTATTTAATTATTAATACTTTTGAAACACTATGGGTGCATTTTGTTTTTCTTGTATATGGGAAAATAATTAAATGCTTTTAACTACCTCATCTTCATGTACATGCTCAGAAATATGGAGCAGAGCACTTTAATTTTGATTGCTTCTCATTCTTCCTAATTTTCCTTTGAATAATCTCATTTACTTTAATTAATTTCTGTTGCCATACTTTCAAGAAAGTCCTTTTTAGAAATTGTCATCTTCCCTTCATCATAAATTTTGCTTTGAAAACAAAGCATGTAAAATGTAAACATCTTTACCTTTTAAAATTGCATGATTTTAAGAAGCTTTTTTTGCTAAGACTTGAATAAAATCCAATTACTGAGTCTTTCTTAATACTGCATTTTAGCTATTTACAATTCCATTAGAAAACATACAGGTGACTACATAGTTTGGGAATCAGTGCCTCTCATCTTTAAATACAGAAATATCATAAAACTCTCTTTGAATGGTTTTGGGTTTTTTAAATTTATTTTAATGTAAGTTTTATGGCAGATCAAAAATGAGTATATTAATAAAAGAGTACTTGCTGTCAAGTTCTGCATATCTACAAATACAGTTTTCTGTCATCAGTGAAAGTCCTCATGTCCACCATAGTTCTGTACATTTGTATACTATACCATTTGGAACTTAAGTATCTGGAAGAGGGTCTGGTACATGAAAACATGGACAGATATACACCCAGAAATTTATGGAGCTTGTACTTGGACTCCACTTAGATATTTATTACATTTTACACAATTGTGTACAAAAAGTTTGTGATTGATGTTGGGCTTGGTGGAAGGATGCCAAGGCTGTTTATTGTGTAGGGGTTCCAAAGGCCCATCCCAGGAACACAGTGTAGGTGCTACTGCTTGAAGTCTCCAAAAATGAGACATTGACCGTGACTTGCAGAGAGCGAAAAAAGAAAAGTTACCTTGTTCATATGCTTGTTCAGTAGTTTTCTGTCTTTTTTCCCACCTTTTAGATCAGGACTTTTCTATTTTTGGGGTGTAGATTGAAAGGAATAGAGGAAATGAAGCATGTTACTACCTAAATAAGCCTTTATGGGAAAAGACATGGTATGAAATCACCTCTACAGTTAGTGCTAGGGTAGAAGAATTCACTTTAAAATGCTTTTTCAGTGTGGATTGTATTTTCTTGAAGTGTTTTGATCTTAAAAACAACCTCTTTTTAAAGTTCTTACAGAAACTAGCTCCTCTTCCTTGCACACATGAAGTATTTTGTAATAACGTATATAGTTATCTGTTTTCATACATTTCATGTGTAATGTGAATGATTCCTGGTTGCTATGGGAACTATCACTTTGAGTGCTTTTCTAACTGACTTTTAAATTCTGAACATTGCCTTGGTCTTGAAAAAGAGGAAACTAAAACACTTTGGTCGCTGTTATGCGGATACCTGACACAATAGGTTCAGTATGAAAATACTGATACAGTATGAAAATTTCTAATGAAAGATTAAGAAATACTTGTGGATATTTGAAATTTGAACTCTGTAAGTGTTAACTCTGAAGCAGAAATCTTTTGTATAAATGCTGTGGGCTTTCTGGTCTGTCATTCACAATTGAATATGGCAGCCTACATTCCAGCATCGTTTCTTTTCCTTTGCTACTTTTGCTTTGCTGAAAAAGAGTCAGGTTGTCCTGTGAGTTTCCTCAGGGAGAAGTTAACCACCAACTTTAGTAGAAGCAGAATCATATTCTAAAACCTTTACTTGAGTTCAGTGGAATTACTTGGGTATACATTCATAGCAATTTGTTGATGTTTCTGGTTTGTACATAGTTTTTCTGCATGTACTAAAAATACAGATATTTTCAAATTTTTGACAGAACTGTGTCTGAAGAACTTAAATGATTTATCATCTTTTGATTTGATCAGGAAGGATGAAGCAAATAATTTCAAACCAACAGGTAACAGTTTTTAAAAATAAACTACTTTTCAGAAGTGATGTTGAGATAGTAGTGAACTACAAAGGGTCGCAACATTTCTTGTGACCCATTAATTGGAGTACAGAAATGTAGTAGAGAGCAGAATCTGAGAGATAGTTTGACTAGAATATATGAACAGATTTCTTTAACAAGTCATGGAAGTTCTATCCATGGATCAGCATTAAGAGAACAATTTTTTCTTATTGCTGAAAATTTGTTACAGATTAGAAGAAAATTGCAGAACATTGTGACAGGATAATTGGATGTTTCACAGTGCAATGAAGGACAGGTTTTATCAATATCTGCTCATGTCTGCAGTCCTCTGCCAGAGGTGGTTGTCTTCTCAGCAACCACAGTTCACTGCCTGGCGTGGTAGTGTGAATTAATCTCCAGTGCAGAAAACTAACTGTGGCACACGGTTCTTTCTGCCACTCCATTATTGGGTCAGTAATGCCCCTCAGACACTGGGGGCAATAACATACTGAGTCAGTGGTGAGTCTCACAGAGGCCTGTAATAAGAAAAGTAGTTTAATTTTGTGACTTAAAAAACCCCAACTCACTAAAACAGACTTGGCATATTTATTTTTTAAGGTATATTCTTCTTTTACAGAGACTGGAAGATTAATGGCGTGGTATTATATTGCATTTGATACAGTGAAGCAATTTTTCACAATTAAGGGAACTGAGACTTTAAATGAACTGGTAATTTAACTTTTTAAAGAAAATTTACATATGTTCAATTGATTATAAACAGAATCTAAGATAAGAAGCAGAAGGTTTTGTTTATTTTAAGGAGCTCAGTTTTTGTGAAGTTTTAGAGAATGCATCTAATTAAATTCTATATGGGGTATTTTTTAGGCCTTGTACTTTGAGATCTTTTGATTTCCAACTCTTTCTCCGCTTCCTAACCTTGCTTATGAAGATGAGAGAGAAAGCTGCTGAAGCTGTTCTGTTTATGTATTAAACATTGTACTGGTTTGTGGTTCAGTAGTATTTTTGTTGCAAAAACCAACTGCATCAAGAGCAGATTTTACTTGTAAAGGAATTGTCTTTCTTTTTTAAGCAACTTTCCTCTGTTGGATAACAGGTTGTTATTGTTACTGTTAAGTCACAAGAGACATTTTCTTTTCAAGCAAGTACTATGTTAGAATGGATTTGCCATGAAAAAATGTTGCCTGTTCTCTTGTGGCTATCTTTGTTAATAAAGTATAAAGAAAATAAGATGAAATACAAACAAATTTTCCCATCTGTTATGTACTTGCCTTGTATGTGATAACGTGTTAGCAGTGGGGTTAATTTTAGATAATTTCAGATGAAATAGTAATCTAAAAGCTGAAAGAAAAAAAATCCCTTTTTGTTATATAATAGCCTTATAGGAAAATGAAAGAAAGTTGGTCAGTATTAGAAAGAACTGATTGACCGTCTTTTCATGGTCATAGTGTTGAGACAATAAAATTTTTAAAGCATTCTTTTAAAAAACAAAAGTTGGAAGAAGTGGTAGAAAAAATGGCAAATAAAAACAATTAATAAAAAATAATTGCTACAGATTACAATGATCTCCAGCTGCACAGAATTTCTGGATGTCAAGTTAAGAACAAATGAAAAGAAAATACTGAACACTTTGAATAAAGACAAGGACAAAATAACTATCAGGTACAAAAAAATTACACTGAGGAATGAAAGTACCTTTTTAGCAATAAATAAAATGCATTGTAGAAAATAAATGTTTTCATGCGTAGGTTTCCAATGGAGGGGAAGATAAAAACAAGAGAAATGAAAATAAACTGGTAAATATTATATTGTGCTGTTATTTTTTATTGCAAAACTGTCATTTTATGGCTGTTGAAGCCCCTGCTAAAATTTGTCATTTTACAGAGGACCAGATCTTACATGTTATTGTTTCTATTCTGTATTTCCTTTTTTTTTTTAATGTTGTTGTACTTTGTTTATAATATGGCTTGTGTGTCAAAAAAATTCTTTTTCCAGTCTCATTCAGGCTCAGCTGGGATGTATTCCAGTTCAAGACTTTACTTTGACACAAGATACTGGCAGAATATTTAGAAATGGCTTACGAGTTACTAGATGTATGGTAAAATTAAATCCTTTTTTTGGTACAAATACAAATAAGCTACATTTCATTTGATTAATATAAGTCAATCTTATCTTTACAGGGTTATCTGACTTTCTGGCATCATCTAAGAACAACTTTTCTGCTTTATTAAACTCTTTGATTTTAGCTAAGTGTTTCAGGTGCAGACTTTGGGAAAATTCACTTCATGTGTCTAAACAATTGGAAAAAATTGGTAGGTACTAGACAGAAATTATAAAAGTGTAATCTGATAGAGCATCAACAGTCCTCATTAGCCTGCTAGTTTCTGTGGTGTCTGCTTACATAATAAAATTAGTCTCTTAATTACTCATTTGCCACAGTTGAGTACCACAGCTGTCAGAAGAATCTGTCATAACAAAAATGAACTGTTTAGGACTTTCCTTCAGGGTTTCAAAGTATTTCAGAATTGTTCGTATTTCTTAATGTTCATCTCAGTGTCTTAGGCATATTCCACATCTGTGTGACTGCATGTCTCTGACTAGGCTATGTCTTCCTTTCCAAGCAGCTGTCACTGTAGTTCCTATTACTTATATGCATGAAAGACCTTTAATTCACATTGACATGGATAGGAATTCTGAAATAGAAATAAATTTATTGTGCATGAGGTTCTTACACACATGATGATCAAAAGTTTCTAATGATCTTCTTCCTATCACTGTGTCCTGTTATTGGGTGAACTTCCAGTTGGAAGTACTGGCTTGTCATAATTATTTGAAAAGGAGTTCAGAAATTTTTGAGTCCTCTGTTTTACAGAAATGTAGTCATACTTGTTTGAGGTAGTCGTATAGCTTCCTGCTTTGATGTCTGGTCTTATCACACCTTCATGCTTTCAGAATTCACTGCAGCCTTCTCTGTATTTCTTCTTTAAAGACACATACGCTCTGTAGCGAACAGCATAGTACAGAGATCTGCAAATTAGAGAATTACTAAACCAGAAAATCTGTATGGTGCAGTACATTACAGCCTTGCCAGCTCAAGTGCAGAAGCTGTAGTGCTTTGTTATATGGATTCAAAGCAAGGGACAAGGCTTGTTAGCTTGTGCACTGCACAGTACAGGTGCTGGGAACACATTTCCACTACTCCACACCTGTGCCGATGGCAACACAGTCACCTGAGGGATCTGCCTCATGTTCAGCATTTCTGAGGAGTTAGGATGAGTGGAGTAAATATGGCACTTGCAGTGTAGACAGTTTCTTTCTGTACACTATATTCAGTAGAATAAAGTAATGTTTAGTGTTTTAATAACGTGCTATATCTACACATATCTGTCCAATTTTCCTTTTTCTTGGTACATTTTTCTATGCTGTCATAGCTCTTGCAGCATAGGCTACTAAGCACTGCTGATTTTCAAAGTATCATTTGTTCCCCTCAAAAGCTTCTTTTGAACATTATTCTGACAAATCATTGTTTTCCTAAGTCAAATACTGAATTGATGCCTATAGTATGATGTCTGGTTCTTGACCTCTGTCTGTGGCTGCTAAACTTATTCTATGTTTTTGTGAAGTTAAATTGAGTTCACAGAAATTTGCTGATACTATGTAGCAGAAATGCCTAATTTTTAATCTCTTATCTCAGTATGTTATTCTTTGAATCTTAAAAAAGCCTTAGTAATCAGTATTTGTTATAAGAGTAACTGTTCTTTAACTGACACTTGCCATACTGAGATTGATGATTCACTTGAATTCCTCCTGCATTTCTACAACTCTTGTCCAATAATGATGCTCCTTCTTGTTGCTGAATGGTATGCTTGATTTCTGCTTGCTTGTTCTGACAGACAGTATGATGATCAGTTGCCATGCAGGATTTTATTACGTTTACTACATGTTCAATTTGATTTCCACCTCCATTTATTCTTTCTCAGAATTGTAGATGAGAATAAAAAGTCTCATTTATATCTGGTAATGTCTTCACTGCTGGAAATTCTTCTGCTATTTTAGGAATTATGACAAAGGAACTAGTCTTCAGCTTCAGTTATAAAGAAACAGGGCAACAGCTCTAGCTGTAGGAAATAATACATGAGGGTCTTTAGTCTTCAGACTTGCAGAGCTTCTGCAAAGGATAGGGGAGATGGTAAAAGATGCTTTCCCTAAGTCAAACCCAAAATTTGTTCAAATATACAAGGACAAAAGGTCTTCTGTGTCTCTAAATCATTGAATTCTTGAGCTGAAATGAGTTTTTTCTTATAAGATTGCTGTAATGTCTTCTAAGAAGCAACCTAAAAGTTTCTAGAGAGGCTTCTCACTTACTTTTCAGATCTCTTTTACTGTTTTGCGGAATTGCCTGAGAAGGATCCATATACTCATTCTAAGTATTTGGTACTATTTTTTATCTCAAATCATTGCAGTTGTTGTAGTAGCTGTAGTTCCAAGTCAGTTAAGTTCCTTTTCATATGCTGTGATAACTCTAAATCTCACTGGAAGTATTGTGAATCACAAAGAGGAATAAAATTCTATGTGGAATTCTTTGCCAGTCTGCTTTTATGGCAGATATACCATAGGAAAGTTTTTTTGCTAATTCTGCAAAGACTCTTAGAAGATTCTAATAAATGCATTTTTTCAGTGACTTTCATTAATATAATGCTCAAAAATGTTGTGATCCTTATGATTTTAGCATAGTTAAATAATTCTTTGGATAGAGGAAAAAAAATGTGACACAAAGAGTAGGTTGTAACCTGCTTTTTCATCATATAATATGCACAACGCATTTCTTGATTCTTGTAGAAAGTGATCTGAAATCTGGTTTACTGAGGAAAACATAACTAAAAATTGTCAGTATTGAAATACTGAATAGTTTCAAGTTTGATTTGTGTTGCATTTCTTTTTCTCTTTACAAGTGGAGAAATTAAATAATACTAAAATGTTTAATTAACTGGAAAGAAATGTGATTTGCAGGGCAAAAAGCTGGGTCAAATGTAATATAAAATCATTTATGCTTTGATTTTACCTGCTATAGTCCAGTTTTTCAGAATAATTTGAGGTTATTGATTGTCCTTTAACAGCATAAAACTTAAATTTTTCACAGGCGTATCACTGTCAAATGCTATGGTCAATGCTGGGCTGACGTCATTTAAAAAAATTGAAGACATAAATGCAAGGGAACTTGAATTGGTAATTTATTATTTTGTACACAGATAAATATGATAAGGAAAATATTGAGTATTAATACTGTTACCAGTAAAAACAGTATGGTTATTATATATCTGCTGTATGATTGTAGCAAAATTTAGGGGTTTAATTGGTTTATTCATTTTTACTAGTGAATTTTTAAGAAGTGTGTAACTACTCCTGTTTGTCCTTGAAAATGTGTATGATGTCTTGTTGTAGCAAATTTAATATGAACGATTTCACTGATTTGGCTGGGTTTGGAAAGCAGTTGCTTAAATATGTAGAATTTCACCACTAACATAGTTCGAAAGAAAGGACATTATGCATTTCCCTTTGGGGAGTGTTAGAAAAAAATATAAAAGGAAATATATGCAGTTTCTCTTAATGTGCGTTAGTTATGAGAATCCCCAATTTCCATTATTGCTAGTTTGAGATAGTGATAGAGTAAACTCTTCTGAATCATCTATAAAGCAAGTTAGATTTTACCCCAGGGCAAGTTCTTTGGTTCTTGGCTTCTTTTCTGAGGAAACTGTTACTCCAATGTTTTGGAAGATATAACAGACTTCTAAAGGAAACCAATCTTACTTGAGTTTTTCTATTTTGACTTTAGGAATTTGATTTCTTCTTTCTGCCTCTTTTGTGTTTTTTCCTGTCATTTGTTTCATTTTAGTTGAAGCTAGGGCAACATAGAAGAGTCATCTCATATAAAACCTAAGTAGTTGGGTTTTGAGGTCATTGTCTAGTTCATTAGCTATTACCTCAACAGAAGCAGTAGCAACACGAAAAAGTAGTGGAATTTTCTTTTGGTAATGTTGCTATTCTGTACATCCCTGACAGTAGAGAACCAGGAATGATAAGGGCTTTTGTTGCTAGCATAATTACTCAGATGACTTGGATTCCTTGGATTTATATTTCGCTTGGCATCTCTAATCAGCTGAATGTATCAGAAATTAAATTCAATCTTTGCAGGTTTTAAACAGACATCCTCCTTTTGGAAACCAGATAAAAGAGTCTGTTTTGCACCTTCCAAAATATGAACTTGATATTGAACAGGTAAATGCTTTTCTATCTGTTGTATGTTTTTTATGCTGGTATTATTAAATGAAAGAGCAAATACTGACTTAAAGAAATTTTGAGTCTTTGTTGATAGAAGATTACACCATATTGTGATCTCCTTCCAACTTAGTATGTATAACGAAACCCTTAAATATACATTCCTTATGATATATTGGCCCCTCTCTCATTAATAGCATTTTATGTTACAGGTGCAAATCAGTATATTCACATTCTAGCTTTATATGTGAGTCTGAGAGGTCTCTTCTATCTTGAATATAAACAAACCCTAGAGACAGAAAATCATCTAAATAAAACTTACTGAAGAGGCATTAACTCATATTTAATTTCTTCATCACAGTTAGGAATATAGAGAAACAGTAAATTATTACATTCACCTAGTTGGTGCCCTTTCAAAGGAAGGATGCAATTCCACATGTAATCAAGAGCTTCGAGGTTCTGAAATGCATTTATCTTTAAATGGGTCACATAGCTACTCTACCTTTCTGAAATGCAACATCTGAAAAATAACCTTAAAGTTGGTACAAAGGAAGACATCTTTGAAGTTTAAAAACTCAATAGATGTGTGAAATACTACTGTTATAACAATCAGTTCTAGTTTAGTTTTTCATTTGACATAATACCAGATGAATAGTTTGATTGAAAGAACAAAGATTTAACAATTATAAATATCTCGTTGAGGAATGTTAGGATGCCAAAATATAACCTCTATATAACAAGTTTTCTTCTTGCATATTTCTCTTTGCATGTGTTTTTTATTCTCAATACTTAATCAAATTTAGGATATTCAGTTAAGGCAAGTTAGAACTGTATAATAGTGTCTCAGAACAACAAATGAAAACTGTACCACAAATTCAAATTGCTTGAATTGAGCTTTTGTACTTGTATCAACAGCTAGACTTTTATGGGAGGGTATATATTTTACTTTGCATATTTTAGCAGTTATGTCTTCTATATCATTTTCCCTAGCTTCCAAAATACAGTGATACATTGGCTGAAATCTTAGTAACCGTCAAATTAACAAACTATGAGCAGCTACAGACAAAGAGAACAGCGACAGACTTTCACTATGTTACACTGGTCATAGGAGATGCTGACAACCAAGTCATTTTTAATCAGAAAATAATGTATGTATGATGAGGGGGGTTTTGCCTCACATCTTTTTAGGGTGTTGGCTTTTAATCTGTTCTGTGACTTGCAGTTTTTGCAATACTTTCCACTGATGCCTAATAGTGCAAAATTATTCTTTATTCTACAGCATTTCCTAATCATTGTTGTCATTTAAAATGCTGCACAAGATTCAGAGACCCCAAAAACATGTCAGTGTGCTTGTCAGTGCTGAGAGTACGTGTAAATATCTGTACAACACTGATGTCATGTTATGAAAGTCATAATAATTTTTCCATAAATATAAAACAAGCAAAATACCTATTAAAAAGATATAGTCACCAGATGTTACTTACTCCTGTTAGCTGTATTTCTTTAATTATATTTTTAAAATTGTTTTTCCCTCAAAGATGGAGTAAAATTCTCCAATTGGCTAAGAGATGCTTGGAGCAAATGGGAAAAGAGGGAAAAAAAATCTTTTCCAACTGCCTGACCTTCATGAGAATTGTGAGCGAAGTCTGGCACTTTTGACACAACTTAAGCTGATCTGCAGGATCCCAGCTCTCTTACAGCCATAAATCATATATTATTGGAAGGTTATTCTTAGGCCACTTATCAAGCAAATCCAAAGAACTAAGACCAAATACAGACTCTCACTTGTTACAGATATTGTAGTATACAGTCTTGTTTTCATTGTTCGTGTCTAACAAAACTTTACTGATGGCTTACAGGGATTCTGTGCTGCTGAAAACTGGAAATTGGACAAAGAAAATTGAAGTGAAAAGAGCTCTTAAATCAGAAGAAATTAGTATAAATTTAATTAGTTCTGATTATGGTAGGTTGCGGTATGCTTTGAATTAAACACTGCATAAGAATTCTGAATAAATTATTAAAACACTTTATATCAAGCCAAAAATATAATAAAATTAGCTGGTCTGGAAAAAAACCTCCATCACATGTTTTACTGAGTTACTACCCAGTAAAACTACTACCAGTCCTAATTACTTATCTCTTTATTTCATTTAATACTATACTAAGGAACTGGGAAACATCAGAGCTGTTACTGGGAGACATTATTTTGCTCTGTTTGGAGAGATTAGGATTTTCTCTTGTCCTTTGCCTTCAAGTGAGTTAGCTTTCAGTTGGGATAACCTATCAAGCTGATAGGTTTATTTATGTCTTTGTGAATGGTTACGTTTTGCATAGTGGTAAAGAGGTGTTAGATATGGATTCAATTCATCTCCACTTCAGTAGCAAGAAACTTCTACAGTTGAAAATCTTGTGCCTTAACGTGCAGATTTAAACATTGTTCCCTCTGTGTCAATTTCCATATAATTGGAATTATAGCAGCAGATGGGGAGAGACTGTTATGACCTTGAAACACAGAACTTTGAAATACAATTTAAAAATAGACTGGCTCTATTAAATTCTGTCATCATACTCCACCTGTAAAGAAGATTGCTGTGTGCTAGATTAACTGAAATGGAGTTGATGCTTCCATGGTAAACATTGAATATTGAGATTATTACAATAATAAGTCTGGAATAATCTATGTTTCTATGGCTAAACCAGTGGCTCTGGAAAAAAAGGGTTTGCTAACCAAACAGAAATGAAGAAAATTTGTCCTTTTATTGCTACTTGGCTATCTACACATTGTACTGAGCTCAGTAAAACTCAACACAACACAGTTAAATTTCTCTGAAACTGGTGACAGTGAAATTAGGCTAAAACCAGATCTTCCTAGACTCTAGTTATTTTGAAGTCTGCTTCTGTTTCTGGCTTGAAGGACATCTCACATTTTTTAAAAGCCTGTCCAGTGTTCCAGCAATATTTCCAGGAAATTTTATTTCCCTAATAAAATACAAAAATAATCTCTTTACAAAGGGTGTCTCTCAGTCTCATATTAATCTTGGTTTAATTAGAAATAGAACCATTATTAGCATTCCATTTCAAAAGTACTGTCAACTATATTCATTTTATGCCTTTGCCAATACAGAGCTGCTGCTGTTACTGAGCACAGACTAGTACAGTTTAAAAATTACAATTGTATTGTCAGTGCAAAGCCATAGATAAATGTAGTTTTAAAACAATACAGAAACATTCAGTAAAAGGGACTAGTTTTTATGTTCTTATACTAACTGTCTATAACATTCTGAAAATGTTTAGCATTTTTAATCTCAATCATAAAGAACCTGTTAATATAAAAGTGTGCTTTTAATGGGACATCATCTTAACAAATTTCCATGACCTTTGAATAACATTTATGTTTTCTTAAACACTTTAGAAAACTGAAGGTAATCCATAGTTTAGAAACAGCTTAGAGTAGATTTAAATATTTTTGTCTTTTTTTGTTCAAAGTTGGCTTTGATATACAGCAAGCATATACAGCCTTTTACTTAAGACCAAAAACAGAGGGACGTAAGGTCGCTACCAATCGAAAACTGCAAGCTGAGTCTACACTTGATGTATATTGTGGCTCACCACAAAGTCTGCCAGCAGCAAAAGTAGATACAGGTAAATTATCAGATCTCATCTGACTAATTCCAAGGTCAACAAAAAATTGAATTTTGCTGTCAGTAGGGAGCTAGATCTTTATTTATCTATGCTGTTTCTTTCTCAAAGGTAATAAAAGTACAATGCTGCTGCTTCTGCTTGTCACGTACTACTACAGTGCAATTCTTTGATGATTTTGAAAGTAAGAAAAATCATGCATGTTTGATATCTAATATTACTGTTTGAATTTCTATATTTATCTTGCAGGCAGATCTAAACATGAGATTGCTTACAAGAAATATGGAAACAGAGAATGCAACCATCGCTGTAAAAATAAAGATGTGTGTGGGCATGACTGCTGTGAGTGTCATTAAATCTACCATTTCTGATACTTCTTGGACAAATATGTTAAGAATATGATTCTTTCATACCAGTGGCTACATCAACAAAAGCCACGCAAGCAAGAGAATCAGACCAGAGTTGTTGCTATGATGCAGACACAAAAGCTGTTATAGAAAGCCTTGTCAGTAACACTTTATAGGCACTACAGTGATTAAGAATATTTTTCAGACCATCTTACATATGATTTAGGAACATTGGCAAGTTTGTTACAGTTTTATATTAAAATTGGTGTGTTGAATCTTTTAATTAGCATGTTATATCTTTTAAAATCTTCTAAGAGAAGATACTAAGTGGCACTTAGTGGCAAAGTTTCCATTGATTTGAAAAGAATTAGGATTTATCTGTAATAAACTAATCTGAAGATTATTTTACTTCATTTTCTCAGGTAAAACTGGAGTACCTCCAAAGTCACAGATGAATGGTGATACACAGTTTTCTGTGTACCTAGCTGACTTAAGGAGCAGGAACTCAATTTCATCTATACCCCCAGTGAAGCGGCTAAAGGTTCATTTGAATACAGTCAGCCATTTAATGCATTTCTTTTAATCTGTTATGTATTTTTATGTATTGCTTGCAGAGAGAATTTTATAACTAAGTATGAACATTCAAATTTGTCTTTTCTGCATGGAGTGCAAAAAGCAAATAATGACAAAGGTTCAGGAATCTCTAAAAGGTTCTGCTGCTGTTTGGAACACTTCCAATGGTCCACTTCTGTGCATGTACTCTTTTTCCTCTTATGGTGTTTGATAGATTGTGGTGAGGTTCAAAGACATCGTTGAAAGGTAGTGTACACTTGGTTTTGGCAAAATATGACCTGAAGAAAACAAATAGTGGTATTTATTTGAGTGATGCTACTAAGAGATTTTCTTTCACTGGCAGGTAGATCCACTTTTGTAAGAAGACCATCCATATTAGTTTTTAACCTGTGAAAGATTTCATGGCTTGCACTTTATCCCTTTTAATGTAGTGTTAAACTAGGTCTTTCTGCAGCAAGAATGACATTTGAGATATTAGAGAGTTTTATTTCATCCTCACAGTTTTATTTACTTGTTTGTTTGCAATACAGGATTATTTAGCCTATAGCTAATACAGATGAGAGTTACCGAGTCTGGCTTTGCCAGGGTGCTTGAATAGCTCCACAAGAAGCACATAATTCAAACCTTTTTAACTGATTATGTTAAATAAGCAGACATCGGAAAGGTTTTGTATAGGACATTCAAATATTATGCTAACTTGATACAGTATTAATGATGTCATTAAACTTGTTAAAAAAATGACAGTTCTCGATATGTTTGTATCTTAAAAGTTAAAATATTCTGCTTTCTTTAGATGCAGATGTTAAATCAAGCTCAAAATGTAGATCTCAAACAATTTGGTTTTACACCTAAATCGTCGTTGCCAGCATTGCCAAGGTATTGATCAATATAAGTAATTAAAAGGAAATCTGTTTTACTTTAGACAGTATACTTAGTTGTAACTATTAGAATTTTTTTGTGAATAAAATTATTTTGAGCCTTTCTGCAACTGTTTTGTCACTGATTTTTTTATTTCTTCTTTTAATAGATCTAGCAATAAACAGTTGTCTTTATCACCTTCAGTGGACCAGGCAGATAACATTAATAGCTTAGGAGTATCTCAAAAACAAATACAACCCTGGAATTCTGGAAAGAGTAGTAAGTTACTACTAATGTTTGAAATTACAATTTTCACTGTTTGTATCTTCATATAGGGGTAAACTCAAACTTGCTGAAATCACTCCAGCAACCACTATAGCATTGTAGGACACTGAATGCTTTAATTGGCTTTTGTTCTGGTATCTGCAAGAATTTTTAATATACATCTAAATATTTAAAAGAAAATTTTAATGCTTAAATCAAATATATAGAGGACCAAACCTATATATGCTTTCTGAAAGGTATTATTGTAATGTATTTCCTCTGAAGCCAGTTATAATACAAGACACATTTTACCCCTATATCTATACTTTTTTTTTTTTAATTAAAGAAGTTAGTGAAACGTGAGCTTTTGTTTGGCAGTTGGCAAAATTCCTCTTTCTGTTTCTCTTCCACTTAAAAGGTCACAGGTGTTTTTGCGTTTGGTGTTAAATCACTTTCAGGCTTCGTTATCAGTATGTAACTATGATGTTCTCCTTACTGCATGCCTTTTTGTGTTTGATGACAGTAGATCGATGTAAGTCAGAGTTTGATTAATTAAGTTGCAGCTCCAGTATTTAGATCATACTCAGACATACAAGAAACATGGTGCTGAAATGAATTGACACGTTTTTAGTTCATACTCCCTTCAGTGTTGGCAGCTATACTGCATGATTTTAACATTTTTGTTGGCAAGGTGAATAGTGGGATCAATTACACCCTCAGCCAGTTTGAAAATGACACTATTTTCATGTGAGTGAGAAGAGCCAAGAGACAATGGCATACAAAAATGCTAAAAATATTTAATGTATAAGTTTACTGATACAGATAAAAGCAGATCTTGTTTTTCAGATGCTTTGGACGTGGACTTTGAAATGAGAGATGATATTTGGGATGATATTGATGATGACAAATTAGTACTTGCTAGTAACTTT
This sequence comes from Pachyramphus minor, assembly GCA_013397135.1. Classification (NCBI taxonomy): domain Eukaryota; kingdom Metazoa; phylum Chordata; class Aves; order Passeriformes; family Tyrannidae; genus Pachyramphus; species Pachyramphus minor. Next base: position 654,758 of record VYXB01004616.1, read on the forward strand.
GTCAGTAGAGAATTAGGTAAGATTATTTCAACAAACTTCTTTGTTTCCTACATACAAATTATTCTGCAGGCTATTACTTGAGAATAAATTATTCTAGTATACAATGAACAGAGCTGCCTGAAATACTTGATTGTTTGACTTCACTGCCAAGTTTATTACTCTATCTTAAATGTCATATATTGTGACAAATCTAATACAGAAGGGAGAGTTGAGAAAGTCACAATTAAAAATTTTTTGATGGTCTGCAACTGCATAATTGTTATTTTATCTGACTCCATATCTGTGCTTATCTTTACATTAGACCAAAACCTACAAAATAAATATTTCAAGTATTAAGACATTTGAATAATTTTCAAACTATTATTTTTCATATAATGTGAAATATTTACAAGGGATTTTGGCTGCTTTTTAACTCTGTTTTTAAAACTTTCATTCTTAAATAGAACATGGAAATATCTGCCTTCAAATTCCAGATGAGTGTGAACCCTTTTGCCAGTATGCAAGAAGCAAAGCCACAAATACCATTTCACAAGAGTAAGAGTCATATAATTTATTACTATTTTAGAATTCTGCTAGTTTAAAATATTGTCTATATTGTATTTCACATGTATCTGTATAATTAAATGCATAGAAAGTTGTTCACTCGTAAAAGTGAGTGAAATTTCAATGTTTAAAAGGTATGAGTTGTTGAATTATATTAATTTTTTTTAAGTGAGCAGGGAAATAAATAGAAAATCCTGAACTGAAAAGCAAATAATTTTGCACTTCTGTAAAAATACTGAAATTATTCAACTTGGTGTTTTCAGTTCATGCACAGTACATGATGAGACCAATATTCAGAACTTGGATGTTTCTGTGGTCAGTAGCACATCAAAAGGGAATTTATCAGTACAGAATAGAAATGTAACTTTGGTGAGTAAAAATATACTGATAAGAGAATTTTCTATTGTTGGAGTATTTAATATGTAAATATATTTGCCATATATGACTTATGAATCAGTTTGGGCATCCTGAATTTCTGAACCAGTGTTGTCCAAACCTGCATGCATCCTGTGTTCAGTGTGATATTCCTAGTACAAAGAAATAAGACATGAATTTACTTTATATACCATGATTTCAAAACTATTTGAATTCAATTTGATAGGTTTTCTATGCAGTATATAATTATATTTATCACATGCTTGGTCCTTGTCGAATACCATAATATCAATTAAATATCTGTACTACATTCTACAACAATCTGGCAGTTTCTCTTTACAGTAGTTATTTTAACCATATACGCTTTGTAACTTTTACGTTGCAGTTCAATTTTCAAGAAAAAAATCACTCAAATGCTTCTCAAGAGCTGAAAAACATACAGTGTTCCCCCATCTCAAAAATAATCTCAGACTCTTCTAAATTCACTAGGAAAGAGGATTTTTTTATTTTCACAAAAGAACAGGAGAAAGAAGTGGATCCCAGGTAATAAACAGTTACATTTTACTGCTGTCTCAGCATTCAAGTGCTTAGTTCTTCACGGAATACAGACCTCTAAGCAATGTGTTAATTTATAACATGATTTTTTTGAAAGTTTAATTTTCATAAAAATAGTAAGAATTACCTTTTCTTAAAAAGACAATTATTTAAAATTATTTTGCTTGTTTTGGTATCTCTTGACTATACTTTATGTAGTGTTCCTGTTTTCATAGGTTTTGATGTGCTATACCTAATTTGTTTGTTTCCTTAATATTCTTTAGATATGTTCTTGATGATGAAATCAATGATGTCAAGCCCTTCCTTGGAATATTTGATGGCATTTTGTAAAACATATAAACAAATTCCATTGTAAGTGCTGGGGGAAAAAGTTACAGGCAGTTTTAGAGAGTGAAGCCTTCAGTTAAGAGAATTTGATTTCACTTGTATACCTGTTTACCAATAGCTGGATTGCTGCATAGAGTAGATAACAAGAAAACTGGTGTCTAATTTATAGAATTCTAGTATGATATCTTATTTTGAAAAGTACTTAAATGTTTGTTGACCTTGCTGTTTTCAGGATTATAAAGAAAAACATTGGAATGTGTCAAAGGAGAACAGTTCATGAACTAAGAGTGCTTTTATAGATAACAGAAAATCTCATAAGGGAAAGTAAGGGATTTGTAGTAACATATTTCTACAAATGTGCCCTGATTCACAAGTGCTCTTTGAGTGAATGAAAGACTCTTTCCTTTTGGGTTTTTCTTTCAGTTTCTCTAATGCTGAATTTTTCATAGCACTGATTCTGTAAAATAATTAGATTTACAAATAGAGGTAATAGAATGGTAAATTACTCTAGATATTTGATGTTCCTTTTGACAGTGCTATAAACTTGTTAAGAAAAAAGTGCAACTTCAAGCAAATGTGCTTCCAGAATCTCAGCAAACCAGTTGTTAAATGTCTGTAAACAATATTCTAAACCTCTGTTTGACTGTTCAGTTTCATACCCAAGGTCGTAAAAAGGATATTTATTGTCCTAATACAGATTTAGGCACCAAGCATTGAATTTGGATATCTTCTTGAAGCTTTAGTGTTTGAACAGTAGGCCCTGCAAGTTCAATAGTTAGCAGAATATATAATATTGCCTGAAATCCAAGAGAATGTTAATTTTTACTGTTAATTATTCAAAATATGTGGTATTAAAGTGTTAAAATCACACGTGGAATATTAGCTGTCTGTTCTTGCAACACTGTTTGTGGCACAAGCCTATTTTGCTGCATTACTAGGCTGTAATTTTATCAGCCAATAAACATTTTACTTGATTCCAGTGTTTCCTTACACTTTTGACTTACTTTCTGGTATAACTCTTTCTCCACATGAAAGAGTGGCCCAGCATAAGCAGCCTCACTACTCACCCCTCGATATGTTTTTGACTATGCACATTCCAGCAGGCCCAAGCTTACTCCCTTTCCTGCACCTCAAGTATTTATTACATCTGGAAGTTTGTAGTATGTCAGATCTCTTCTTGTCTGATGTTTTTCTTAAATTAAGCTTCCAAACTGATGTAACTCAGAATTACTATACTACTGCTATGTTTGACCCAGCAGTCCTAGCCATGTGCACTTTCCAGTTCTGTGTCAGGGTAAGATTTAAGAATGCAGGGTGACAAATGTCATTTTAGATGCCCCAGAGAATCTTCTCTTTGCTCAATCTACCATGCCAGAGGAGCACAGGTCTCCCACATGGAGATGTTTCAGGTCCTCTAGGGCATCTAAACTGGTACTTGATGCTGATGTTTAAGCACCTGCTGCTTGAAATCCACAACTTTTTTTTTTCAATTTATAGTTCATATTTACATAGCATTTTTTAATCACTTTTGTATCCTGCCTTTCTCTGGGGTTTTAGCCTGCAACAACTAATTCAGCAGTTCCTCAGTTTTTTCAAGTCTGGCACAAGTTTTTACTTAGCAACACAAAGTTGAGCTTCAGATTTGGAAAACAGAAGAGGAAAGAAACAATTGATTATATAATTAATTTATATAATCTTGTGATTATACTACTTGCAACTTTTCAAAATTTCACTTATCTGCTGGTTGCTCAGGCCTCACCTGCCAACTGAGGATGCTTCAGGTGGTAGGTGCTGCATTTCTTCCTGCTAGTCTGCATGAAGTTCCTTCTAAAGGTTCTGAACTGTGAGGCAGTGAATAGAGGAAGCCGGTTGTGCTTAGGGATAAAAATGAATGTTTCTATTTATTTTTCTGCACTAAGGAAGTATCTTTTCAAGATGTTTTTTGGTCCCATTTCTACACTGAAGGTGTGTTTCCATTTTTCTGTGAAGTATTTTAGTATTTTATATAATGTCTGAAAAGTAATTGACATTATTGCCGCTTTTGCTTCATTTTTTGTATAGTCTAAATATAACCACTAGTTTTTAGTTAGTTTATAGGAGTAGGTTTATATTTAGACTGTTACTTCAAAAAAAATTATCCTTGCAGGCATGTATTTTATTTTTCTCTTAGTGCAGGAGTTCAATAATTATTGGGTTTCTTCAAGATTCAGGCTGATTAATTTCTTGGTGCTGTATTCAAATTTTTTCCTTTTGATTTTTAAAGGGCTTTAATATCCTATATTCAGAACACATTATAGAAATGCATTTCAGTACTTTCAAGGTGATTCATGCAGATGTTATAAAAGATTGTTTCTGGTGTCTGTTTCTCACAAAAAATCAGCATCCTATATCACCCTTGGAAAATTACAAAATCGTGTTATTGCTGACAAATTTCACAGATTTTGTAATGTAAATACTTCAATACTGCAGTGTCTTTACATTAATATCAAACCTCTGGTGCAACAACATGTTTTAGATGTAAGTGCTTAATTTGGCTTTTTTTTTTCTTCATTATTCATATTAGCTGAATGACTCTTTAATACTAAATCACTTTTAGAACTTCCATACAGATGTGCCCTCTATCTCAGGAGAAGGAATGACTTTGTATGGTAGTTGTTATTGTTTCATTTTCCAAATCAGAATGACTCAAAGATCAAAAGTGATACCCATAGCAGGTCTCTATGGCAACAATTAACTGTAGATACACAGTGACTATACTTCAAAACAAATACAGGCAGGAAGAGCAAGTTGACTTCAGAATTAGAAAAACCTAGTCAAATCTGAATTAATTTTTAAAATCTATCTTCCAAACTGAGGTAAGTCAGAACTATGGTACTACTGCTATGTTTAGCCCAGCAGTCCCAGGCATGTCCATCCTAGTCACCTTCCAGTTCATGACAAGATTTAGGAGTGCAGAGTTTACCTTCCGTTCATCACCATCTTCTGATTTTGTTGGAAAGCAGATGGCTCCCAGGCAGTCACAGTGATGTTTCTCCACGGATGCTTTATACAAATGACCAGAGGACCAAACTCCCAGGTCATGCCTCAGAAGGTAAGGATAGACATCGTTATGAAGAGCTGTAACTTTTGTTATTTAACTAAATCACCTTAAGTGATAAGCCTACTTTACCTGGACTCCCTGTCTCGTCAGAAGATAATTCAGATTGTAAGTGGGCTGAATTGCTCTCTGGTGGAACTCAGCAAACTACTTGTGATGACAGAGGCCTCACACAGCTATCATGGAGAAGCTGGTGTGCTGTGAATTCATGGCCAGGCTCACTGAATATTGCCTTTCTTGTGCACATGAGACACCTGAGTTCTTTTATCCACATAAGGATCTAACTTGCCTAAGGTGAATAAAACAGCAAAAGATGGCTGTGCTTCCTTTCAGGTGCTGCCCAGATGATAACATCAGACAATTTCACTAAGCTACTACCAATAAATAAAATACAGATTAAAATACATAAAAACATTGTTAGAGCCTCAAATGATCCTCACTTTTAATTCTGTATAGAGTTGTAACATTAAATGAGTGGCTTGAGTTTCAATCAGTGGGATTGTGTAAGTAATTCTTTGGGGATACAGCAGGCTGCCACAGACTTTAGTCTGGGGATGATTCTATAAAATTTACATTATAAAAATACTGTTTCCTATAATGGAATAGTGAAAGAAAATTCAATGTGACAAGAAGTCAGATTTTACTATCTTACTTGTCTTATTCTCCATAATAAAATACATGCTTATACCTGCTTTTAATTTAACTTCAACTTCCTTATATCCTTCCTTGTCCTATCACACATATTGATTTCAAAATATAAACTGAGGTCACCGATATCTGTGCCTGAAGAAAATGCAATATTCACTCAAAACCCACAATCTTCAAAAATGGTTAGTAGAAAAATAAGTATAGTGTTTAAACATGTTGCCAGACACATTTGTGTATAAGGTACATTCATAGCATATAGGATACTGTAAATATATTGTGACATCATTTTAATTGTATGCAGCATGTCTTCTACACATTTTAATTATGTAGACTTTATTCACGTATTTGAAGATTTTAACCAGTTAAACATTACAGGAATTGTTAAAATAATACCAGTTGCGACAGGTGAGGCTCTTGTTATTTGGGTGTATTTTTCCTCAGATATACCTTCACAGAACAGTTATGTGAGGTATAAAAGTTGGTCCTCTTAAAGGCAGTCAGAATAATCATAAAGAGTGAACAGAAGTCACCTTATGAAAACAACATGCACAAAATAGTTAAAATCAGTCAGTTTGCAGAGCATAAATGATACCACTCTAAGGCATACCATTATGACAGTATCAGTGGTACCTCTTCTAAAAGGGAGGGTGTCTAACACTAGCTCTTTGTGTCACCCCTTGTGCTTTTTATGTAGAAGCAAGAGAGCAGTATCATGTCAATCATTTTACTGCCAGAATCTTTAAATTATATCCCTGAAATTAGATCCATGAATGCCTGTTTCTTTCCTAGCTCCTTTGCCTAACAAGGAAATAGAAAAGAAGGTACTAATCAGGGTAAAATTCACTTCCAGCAAAAGGCTAACAACACATTGAATTCATGGAAGACTTACATGAGAATAAACTGAGGCACATATGCTGTTTTCAGTGAAGTTCAGCTTGACTGAAAACAATCCGATAGAAAAAGGGTTTTTTGGCTGCCACTGTTTAACTAAGGGTCAACCTGACTGAGCCACGCTTCTGTATTTGTTCTTGAAACCCGTGTGAGATTAAATTGTATCAGTTTAAGCCTTCACTTTTCTCCCAGTGTTGTAGCTTTTGGTCTCCACGTGCTCTCAACAGGTGTTTCAGGTGGAATGGGCTGGGGTAAGGGCTGCATCTTGGTAAGCCCTTGGGGTCCTTTTACTGCCTTTCTCTAGGCAGTGTTGGTCACTGTTGTGATTCCCTCTGGTTGTGGAAAAAGCTGTGCTACTGTTAACTTGCAGTTTGCACTGCAGAGTCCCAGTTGAGACAGTTTATACCAGTTAGGGAGAGCTGTTTCCCAGTTAGCTTTAGCGTGTTACTTACCACAGTGAAACACTACACGTGCATTCTGGTCTTCTGGGATGTGCTTTGATTAATCCTGAGTCTGTCCTCCCATGCTTTTTAAATAGATGGTTTCCATGTGCCAGGACTTGAGGGGCACATCTAATTGATGGTGTGGCAGAAATGCAGTAGATGATACTGGGTACTTTATACTTTGTATAAAGAAGGTATATGCCCTTTCAAATATAATAAGAGTACCTAGATGGAATAACTAGGAATTTCTTCCTGTATTTAACGTATGCTATGTGGAGCCAGCCTGTAACAATGAAACAGACTGTCTTTCTGATTGATGCTAGATGGAAATTTCTGTGGTTTAGATAGCTGAGCATGGGGAATAAGGCAAAACATTCTGTTTTGAAGGCTGTAAGGGTATTTTGTTTATATAAATGAAACAATGTTTCTTTTGTAACTGTGAAACTTCCTATTAAAGGATGCATATAACTTTCAAAATAGAAAGATGTTGTAACTGTAAATGGCTATGATATATTAGCTGTTCCCTCACCCATTTAGAGGCAAAACCTATTTATGAGGCTTTATTAAGTGCAAATAATTCCCATGGCTTCAGCACAGAAGAATCAGCTGCAGAATATAGTCTGATTTGCATATAAATGACATGATTTCTGCTCAGAAAAGGATATTGAAAAATATATTTCTACAGTGGAAACCTCATATTCACCCATATTAAGGTCAGCTTGTATAACTTTTTTTAAGCTGCTGCATTTTGATACCTGATCACACTTCCAGCTAGATTTGGGCTTTATCAATTGTACCCACTATGAAATTATGATTTCTTCTTTTCTGTTAATTAAGCTATAATTTATAGAAATATATTTAAAAACATTTATCTCAACAGTTTAAGCACTTAAAAGTGCTCAGAATATTTATCAGTACAAGTGGAAAACTCCAAACTTAGCACTTTTCCTTATCTTCAGTACTGTGAGTTTGTGATGTTAGAGAATTCCTATTGTTTGGGTGAGACAGAAAAAGTCCTGCTAACTTGCTCTGGTTACTTTAATAAATGATAGCATATAATTAAAGTAGACATGGATGTTACTTTTACTGTCTCAGATAATTTCCTCAGGTTATCTTCTTAAGTTTATGCTTCTAAAATGTCTGCCTTGACATAGGCCACCATTGATAAGCTGAGATGCTTGGCCAAAACAAAAAGCAAGTGTTTCAAAGCTAAATCTATATATGCTATAATCTATATAATCTATTTTATCCCAGTTGTTCCAGCTCACTGCACAAGAGAGATTTATTTACCACAGTGAACTGTCATTAGTCTGAATGCCTCTTCAAGAGCTTGACACTGTCTAGTAAAGAAAAAGTGAAAGTAGTGCTATCTGGAAACTTGGATGTTCAGATCAGAACTTCCTTTTTAGCAATTTCTTTCAATTTGTAATGGATATTAATTTATCTGAATGAAAAGATGTCAGTACAGTTTATTACTAGGATCCTGATTTTTTTTTTTTCTTCTGGCTGTGGTGTGATATTTTAGGTATTGGAGTTCCTGGGTGTAAGAAATAAACTTCTTTTATCCCAGAGCTCCATTCTTGTGTCTTGTTATGCCTAGAGAAGGTTTTTCTGTCTAGTTGGGAATTTTTTCTCAAAGAATAGTCACCCAGCAGCTGGATCATTACATTTTCAGTATCTCCTCAATTATGAAGATTTTAGGCTCTGAGGTCAGTTTTGTTTCTAAAAATTGTACTAACGGATGTAAAAGGTGCATTGACCAAAGCATGAGCACATTATCATATGATTTTATTTCAAAAGTATGGTGGTAGAAGTGATTAAGAAATTGCCAGCCATTAAATGGATTGGCTTATCTTGTGATATATCCCAGAGATGCATTTCGGAGACTGGAGGCTTGCTTAGTGAGGAAAATAAGCTTTGTTAGGAAGATAAGAGGTACAAGTGGATATCTCTCCCTCCCTCTTTTTTGGGTGTGATTGACTCAGGCAACCATATTAGCAGAAGCTTAGACACATCCTTGGCTTCTGGAATGGTTTTACTGAAGTGACAGTGCATACTGAGGATGATGGTAAAAAAATGGGCAGTGTATTCTGGAAGAAAATAAATTTGGCAGCTTGGAATGGTAGAAAACAGCTTCAGATAAGCATGTGGTTCAATAGAAATTACTCTCTGTTCATAGACTTTATAGCAGCCTATCAGACCTGCTCTTTCAGTTCAAGCAGTTAATAGTATCTCAGCACTGTAGCTTAAGGGATACAATTTTCAAAATTATTGTAGTATGGGACCAATAAATTTCAGCACAAAGAAGGCAGTATTCAATATAATTTATTTTAGATTTCCATCTAGCGTGTGTTCTGACACTCCACATGAAAGTCAAATTGTCCATGTAAAATGGTTTTCAGGTGATAAGTTGACCCCTGGGGTTTTAGTAAAATAATAGATTCAGAATTCTATCTGACTCTCCAACCTATAAAAGCTAGTTATCAGCTGTTTGAATGATTTGATAAGAAGGGAGTGGGGGGGAAAGAGCTTTTGTGTAGTGACATTTTTCTCATTAATGGGGACAACGTTAGAATCACCAACTCCTTCTGGATTTGGTAGTAAATACTCTGCTGACGTGTTTTGGGAGGTGGTTGTTCTGTGTGAGGAGTGTATGTGTCTAATACTCCACATGCATATGGAACAAGGAATATTTCTAACAGACATGTACAGCCCGTCAAAGCAAGGGCATTTACTGTGCCACCATCTGGCCATTGTTTCCAAATGCATTCTGTCACCAGAGCCTACCTCAGCAGAAGTTTTGCTGCAGAATGGCTCTTAGAGTGCCTAAAGAAACACTAGCATAACATGTATTTTTCCTGCCAGCATTCTTCACTATTTAAATGCAGTGCAAAACAAAAGGTAACCTGAAAAGAAATTATGTATTATTTTAAGTTCTTGCCTGAACACTCTTATAGGACCTGCTGTATTTTTTTCTAGTTTTGTTGTTTTATTTAATTGTATTTTCTTGAGAATACTTAAATGTAGTTCCTACTGTGACATGTGGCTTTACTGTCACTTTAAGCATATCCAAAGTTGGGTAGAGGCTTTGTTGCATTTTGTTTTAGTAGACAGGTGTATCTGCATGTTCACGCAGAACTAGTGAGTAACTGGGGAAAGGTGACAGTGAGATAGGACTAGTCATGGTGACAATAGAAGCAGCTTTCTTAATCAAATAGAAAAAAGCATGTTCATGCTTAGTGCAGTTGAGTGCCTCTTTAAATTTTGACCAAAGAAAATGCATCCTGTTTATTAAAAACAACTATGCTCAAGAAAGCTTTGACTGACTTTTCTACAGTGTGTGTAAACAAAAAAGATGGTCTCAAGGAAAAAATCCATGTCCCTCCTCAGTTGTTCCTCATGTTAACCATGTCCTGTCTTTTCCCTGCTTATGTGGGTGGTGACCATTTAGCTCACTGCAGGAGTACTGCCTGTTATACTCTTGCTGTGGCTTTTGCAGGTGCAAAGAAGGCTACAAAGAGGGCACCTGTTTGCCTCCTGCATTCTGGATTACTAGGGGGAAGGGGCAGATGTCTCCTCCTCTGAGAGGAACTGAGCAGTGCTCAGGGGTGGGGATAGCTGATGCTCCCAAGTTGGGTAGAGAAGTGCAGTGACCAAGATCGTGTAGGCAGTGTCATGGAGGGGAGCTGGGATTTTGCTTGCGGGACAGAGCCAAGCTTTAGAAGTGACAGGAGAAAGGAAAGTTTCCTGGAGCAGGCTGAGTGGTGTCTGTGGTGTTCTGTGAACCATTCTGGAAAATTTCAGATTGCAAGTAAGACTGGAAAGAAATATTTGCCTTGCAGTGACACAATGGGAAGATTAATTTTCAAGCTTTATTATTTAATTAAGTTCCAACAGATCAGATTTCTCATGATTTAAAGAACAATTCTATCCTGCCATTCTCATAACACTTGCCTTTGGAAATCTGGATTCTGTGGGTTTGCTTGTCAAAAGGAAAAGCATTTACCTAAACACAGTTGCTAATTCAGGGTCTTTGTGGATAGGATGAAAAAGAGCTAACTACTCTAAACATTGCTTCTTTCTGGTTTTGTTTGGCTGGTTTTAGCTTTACAGAGGTGACTAAATGCTGGTCCTGCAAGTGTGTAAGTTGTAACAGATGTGGGACATGTCTGTTCACTCACTTGAGTGAACTCCTGCTTGCTCAGGTATACAGGAGCTCTACTGAGATCTGCTGGAGTGTGCTCAAAAGCAAAACATCTGTTGCATTCTGAAAGTACTTTTGTTCTGGAAAAGCAGATCTGAGGACCAGAAGAATTTATGGGTAACCCTGACTCATGCTATTGACTGGATTTAATCTGCATTAACACTTTCCAAAGTAGCGATATATTTTCCTGTGTCACTGTGAGGCTGATTTTAAAATGTGTCACCCAATTTCAAGCTTTCAGGTGTTAGCACTGAAACATCTACCTCTCCATTGAGGTAATTATCAACTAGGGTCTTTTTGTGGCCCCAGTTAATTGTAGGCCACACCATTTTCTTCCTTAAGCCCTGTGAGAAATTGTTTTCTTTACTGGAGTAGGATGATGCATAGAAGGAAGTACTTTATCTGTATTCCTCCATACCCTTTACACTGGGAAGAGACTGTGTCAGGTGCTGTAGCTGTGTAAGTATTCACAGAAAAATCCTTGACTGCATCCATAGGGAGAGCTGGTGTCAGGCATGGGAACCTTATGATACAGGCCTATGAGGAGAGTCACAGGGCTCTGGATCAGGGAGAAGATCTCTGGATCACAGAGCAGCCACATGTCCAGAATTAGCCTCCTCAGCGCAATCCCCCCAGGACAGGGACAACAATCCATTACCCCAACAGCATAAGTTTACTAAAGAAGCCTGTGATAGGTTTGTTTTTATTAAGAAGTCCCTCCCATAACGTCTGATGTGGGAGTGGGACATCTGTTCTAAGACTTTTAATTTGTGAGATCTTGTAAGTAATAAGAAAAGCAGGAGGAAAAATACTGCACAGGGTATTGCCTCCTTCAGAGGCTAAGTTTTAGGAACCACCTGTTGCTTACGTGAAGCACTGAGACTTCTGAAGCAATGTTAAGTTATGGACATTCCTCACCTTCACTGCCTGTATTTTTCCCTTTCTCCCCTGCTGAAAAACTTTATGCAGATGCCACCTTTTCTATTGCTAGACAAGGTTGTGCTGACTGGCCAGATATTTTTGGAAGTTAGTATGACTGGAATGTGCTTGTGAAGACATGGGAACCTAATCAGTAATGAAAATACTCAGTGTGTGTAATTCTGTGTTAAGCATGTTCTGGCAAAAAAGTTTGTTGATGCTGCTGAGCTCCACTCCTGCTCTGTGCCACTCAGCTGTTGTACCAGTCCAGTTGCTTTGTAGGATGGTTTATGTGAAATTAGCTGAAACAAATGGGTGAGTAATGTCCACACCAATGCCACCCCCATTCCTTTTGAGAAGCCTGTCTCATCTCTTGGCAATGCTGTTATTGCATGAAAAAAAATGCATATGTGCAAAGAGCAAACCAGCCTAAAATGTTGCCTTCCACAGCTGTATTTCACTCATTCTGGAATTGGAAAATAGCCTTTGTTTCATGTATATGACAAGTGAACTACATAACATTAATGAAACAGAGATCCTAAATCCTGTTTGAAATTGCCACTGGCAGTGATTAATGTATTTTTTATTTGGAGCTTAGTCATAAGTTGCCAAGATGTTGTTCTGCTTGTTAGCTGTAAAGGTGTTTGAAAGTGTTTGGCATGCTCCAAGATTTCATCCCAGCTTCACAGCCTTCCTCATTGCCTTGAAACTGTACTGAGGTTTGTATCTCTAGTGAAAGAGCTGAAAAAAGAGCAGCACGAAATTTACATTTCCAGCCCCTGTGTGGATGGAATGGGAAATGAGGAGCTCTTTGCCACCAAGTGGAATGGGTAATATAATTCCCAGTACAGGCTGACATCTGTAAACAGCTGTGCCTTCCCACATACTCTGACAAGAGACTGCGGAACATAGTTTTTTAAAAAGGTCATTGAGGAATACAACCCCCAGGATGCACCGCACACTGTTTCAATTTGTCTTTCACACAGGCCTCACATCGGACATTTCCTCTCCGTTACGGCTCTGACAATCGCCGGCCTGAGGCGCGCTGAGGACTGGCCCATCGGCCGCGCAGGAGCCGTGCGTGGGACGAGCTCTCGTTCCCTGCGCTCCCGCTGCTGCTCCGCGGCCCCAGGGCAGCGCCCGGGGGGCACCGCGGGGCCGGGCCCGGCGGGCTCGTGACCGGGGCTCGTTACCGCCGCCCGGCCGCGCCCAGTCCCCGCAGCCCCCCT
>VYXB01004616.1:668060-696378 GCA_013397135.1 Pachyramphus minor
GGTGCCGCACTCGGGTGCCGTGGCCGGTGACACCCGGTGTTACCGCGCGCTCCCCTTCGTGCTGGCACCGGGTGCAAGGTGAGTCCGAGGTACCGCACAGCCTGTGCCGCACCGGCCCTGTGGCGCGGTGTTGCACGGTGCTTGTCCAACGGGCTCACGGGGCTCGGCAGCGCTGGGCGGGTGACACAGACCCGCCGCAGGGACCCGGCCGCCACCGCTGCCTGCCCGCGCCCCGAAGGGACCAGCCGGGCTTGCCTCGGGCACATGTTTCTGGCCTTAAAAAAGGGAGCCCTAAATACTGAACAGTCGTGCAAAAATGCAATTTAAAAGCAAAGACGTCGACTATACTATAGCACTGGTAAGAGCTATAATTTTAAATGGAGAGAAGCCTAAGTAAGGTGGCCACTTTTATGGCCAGGTGAGGTATTCTAACAAAACTGATGAAATCTTTAACAAAAGACTGATCTGCTGCAGGGGGAAAGTGGTATACCATCCTCTCTGGATTTTACCAGGTGAGGGGGTCGTGTGACCCCAGCCAGCACTGCAGTTCCCTCGTGACTGCTTTGCTTTGTCGCTCTCGGGTGCAAACTGGGCCAGCCAGAGGGGAAGGCCAGACTGAAGCACCATGTTCCAGCTGCCGCTGCATGGAGTGTCGTGGTGTGCTGTTCTCTGCACCAAGCTCATCTGTGTGTCTACCCACTCCCTTCATCATGTGGGAAAGAAGAGAAGGAAAAGTGCCTTTTCCTTGATGCAGAAGTATGTTATGGGTTTGGTTTGGTGTTTTTGTCTCAGAATTTATTTTCTCCTGAAAAGGATACTGTCCAAAGCAGCTGTTGGGCCGACCTCCCTTCCGTACATGCTGGCCCCAGTTGCATGCCGGTGGGGGAAAGGGAGAAGTGTTAAGTCTTGGCTTTGCTCTGCTCTGTCCTGTCCAGACCTTGCTGGGTTTGGTTCTGCAGCTGGGGACCAAGTGCCTGGTGGTGACTCTGGGGATGGGGAAGGCTTGTGTGTGCCTGTGGTCACAGGGGGGCTGCACACAGACCGTTCCCTACAGGAGAGATGTGTCAGCACATGGACTGGTATTCCTTTCCAGAGTTCTCGAGATGTTAACTTTCAAAAGAGAGGTCCCCCTTGTGTATTTATGTCAATGATTTTAGGTTTTAAACTATTCATGCATGAAAAATGACTGTAGGAACTGTATACTCCCATGTATGAATAATGACTACATGGGTACACAGATTACAGCAGTTTTGCACTGAGACTTCTGCAGTTTACATGCTCTCTTTGGGAACATTATGAGACGTTTTTAAATGCTGGTGCATGTTAATGCATTGATTTCAATCAGTGTCTTTTTGTCCCTTTTGGATTTGTTCAACTTAACAGCTAGCGTGTCTCATGTTTGCTCTAAGATATGCTTAGCAAATTAGGCAAATAAAAAAAATGCATGCAAAAATATGGTGTTATGTGCATGTATCAGATTTGTTATTTATTAATAGACTCCAATTTCCATATGATAGTCTGCTTTTTTTTCCTTCTACTTTGGCTCAATGGATAGTTTATGCCAATTACATGTAGTTTAACGGCTTCAAAATCTGGTTTTGCTTTTCTAATGCATAAAGACATTGATTCTGTTTCAGGTTTTAATTAAACTCTACACTGACTTTAAAGATTCTATTGTCCTTTTCATTTAAATAGGATTTTTGTTAGATCTTTAACAAGACCTCAATGGGGTAATAAATCTGAGCAATTGTCCTTATTAGGAGTAGATTATCCTCAAGAGATGGAAAGTCACAGAAGTAACTAAAACCATTTGTAAAGACTGAACTAAGGCTTTTTCTTTCTAAACATTAAACGGACTAGCAAATGACTTGCTTGGGTGCTCAAATTAAATTAAATGATACTTTGTTTATTTTTCACATTTTCAGTGTAGGCTATTTGCATTTACTTAAAATTTGAGTTTCATTGAGTGAAATTCACTTTGGGGTAAGGATCCTTACTTTCAATATACAAACTGTAAATGAAACTCAATATATCCTGGCATTTCTTTTGTTGTTAACCCTTGCAACACTTCTAATGTGTATGACCCACTGACATACTGAGTATATTCTTAATTCATTGTATTTACCACAGTAGATGAGTCTTGGCCGAAGAATTGTTTTTGTGTTTGCCCCACACCCCAGCCAAGTAGAACTGCAAGATATGTAGCAGTGTGGAGCTTGTCCAAAGATCTCAGATGCTAGACTAAAAACACGGGTTCTTAGAGAAAACTTGCCACAAAACCAACAGTTCCATCTAAGTTTGGTATTAATGTATTTACATACTGTTAGAAGGTGAAAAGGGATTTAACTCTAATGGGGGTTTTTTAGCTGTTTGGTTAATTTGATAGTATTCTCTGTTCTCTGGGTGTTCAGGCCTTGCTTTGTTCCTGCTTTTAGTCATCCCCTGACTTCTGAGGGGACGTGGCCTCCTATGTACACACAGTCAAATCCTGAATTTCTGCTGTCTGTTTAATTCCCAACTTTGTTATAACATTGCAATTTTCTTTTGCATCCAGTTATGTGGAAGCTCTGTTTTGTGGTGCCAGGTTTGGGACACTCATTTCTAGGACTTAGTTCTACCCAGAAACCACCGGACAAAGGCAGGGATGTTGCTCAGGGACATCCTCACAGTGAGATGTGTTGTAAGACAAGCTTTTCTTTCCTGCTGGCTCCAGTTCCTGCGCCGTCTGAGCTGCTGCCCTCTGCAGAGCACGCTGCAGGAAGCGGGGCTCCAGGGACACTGCTGCACGTGACGAGCCCACGTCCGCTTCTGCCGGGAAGGAGCCCACAGCTCTGCTCAGCACATGAAGACAAACCCTTCTTGGTTACTGCACAGCTGCACCAGCTCTCAACCACCAGGTATTTAATGTCTTGAAGCTCTCCTATCCCTGGGCTCTGCTGTCCCTGTCCTGCTGGCCGGCGTCTCTGTAGAGCCAAGTCTTGCCAGCCTCCAGTCTGTGCTGCTCCCCACATGGGATTCTGCTGTGTTTCTCTGTTAAGAGACTTCACCTCACCCCTTCTTGTCTTATAAGTGACATTTTGGGGCAGAAGGAATCACGTTAGAGGAACATAGCTCATAAATATTAATTTCTGATTAATCTCTATTTGCTGCATAAAATTTCAGATTTTGAGCCTTCATCTCCTGCTTTCCATGTCACTCAAACAGCAGAGATTTTGGCATGGTGAGTCACAGAGGGAGGTGGAAAAACTGAAGCAAAGTAAGAAAATGTAGTTCTTCAGCATTATGGCTTCTCTGTGCCCTGATAGGAAACTGAAAAATATAGAAGGTGCTGAAAGCAGATAAGTCACCTAGTTGCTGCTCTGCTTTAGGTATAAAGCCTGGGGAAAGTGGAGGAAGGGAATGCATACCCTGGCTTTAGGCTCAGATTGTAACTCATACTTTCTCAATGCAGTGTGCTGGAGGAAGTGTGGCAAACCTAGGCTCAGTCCTGCAACTGATTTAATATGACTCAGTGCACAAGGTTAGGAGCACTAAGAGTGCTCAGCCTTTGGGACAGATTCTGGGGAATTAAGAGATTCTTCATCCTATATTGTGTGGCAATCAGACCTGATTTAGGAAATGCCGTAAGTCAGACAAAATTCACAGGGCATAGTTTTGCTCTGGATTCTCAGCAGGATGTAGGATTTTCCCTCTGTTTTCTCTGGCAGCGTGTCCAGGAGCTAACCTGTTCATGGCTCTGCAAGGTAAGAACGAGAGGGCCCAGCTCTGGCCCTTGCTGAGAGCTCTTTCCCTCTTCCTTCCACTCCTGTTCCTGGGGATATATGCTATAGGCAGAGGCAAGTGCTGTGACCCTGCCTGCAATATAAAGGTGATGTGTATATAAGAAGTGCAAGGCTAGCTGAATGGACTTCACTGTTTGCTGAAGTGCAATTAAAAGATTCCCTTCTTTCCTTGCACTCTGAAGGAATGTGTGTTGCTTTCCAATCCCAAGTGTATCCCATGGCATCAAATGTGGTGGCTGCTCTTTGCATGTTGGCCATGCGGTGAGCCAGCAGCTTTCTCTGCTGTTCACAGCAGCCTCCCTGGAGGGGAAGCAGGCTGCTTAGAAGGTCGGTGGGGTACCTGTGCATCACAGGCATGAGAAGCTGCCCACTTTCTGCCCTGAGGCACAAACCTGCTTTCACTTTGTGAAGCAGAGCAGAAAAGCTGGGGTCCAACAGTGGCAGGTATTCCTGAGTGTAAGATGAAGGTGGCACGTGGGTATCAGAAATCCAGTTTGCTTCTCACCGTGAGTAGGTGAAGTTTGGTTGGGAAGGTAATGGGAATGCTAAATGTTTGCTGCTAATACTTACTAAGATGACAGCAAATCTCATTTATATTAATGTTCAACTTTGAGACTAGATGGAATCTTACTTTATTAAAGAAGGTAAGAAGCCCAGAAGTAGCTCTTTTATCTTCAACTAGAAAATACTATTTTGAAGTCCATTTTCTTAGGAATGCAGTAATCAAACAGAGTAATAACTGATGTTAAACCTGCTTTGAATGTTGTTTAAAGATGGAAACAAAAGTTGATAGGATGGTGTCAGGTTCCCATGGACATCTGCATTGCTTGTCCAGTTGTCCACATGAGGAAGAACGGTCAGCATGTATTTTCTGGTTATATGATTGTTTAGGAATTGTCAAAAGTCATTATGTGATTCTTAAATACTTCCATTTGCAGTTTGTTCCAACAAAAGGCTTTGGAACTGTATCAATGTTATTTTATAGCTCTACTCATGAGGACATCACCACAATGGTTATCCGGTGTCCTACGTCGACAGGAATCTTCAGCAATGGAGAGAAAAATCTTTCCCCTCTTACTGCTGAGCTGTTCCTCTTGACACATTTTTGATCTCCCCTGGTCAATCTGTGCCTGATACCATGTATACTTGTCCTATTGTTCCCCACAAAGCAATGCTCTCCTGTTTTTCCCAAATGTTGTTACATTTCCTTTCTCATTCTGTGTTTTTCATCTCTCTTTCCATTTGTATAATGCATCTACTGTCTCTGTTCTAATTTAATACCACCGGTGAATTTGTGTCTCTCTGCAGATAATTAAAAAGGGGCTATGTGGGACTGTCTGTAAAAGAAAACACTGCATTCCCAAGATAGGTTACACACTGGTGTGTATCAGTACTCTTTGTTTTGGAACTTCTAGCTTTGTTTAGTACTTAAACAGATGCAAAGTGATCTCTGGATCCCTTGTTTGCTACTTCAGTGTGAGAATAGAAGGAACACAAATTCAAAAGTCGCAGGACTTGAAAGGACCTGTGCAGCCCCAGGGAAAGGGGAGTTTGCCATGTAAGCAAAGCAAGAAACTAAATTAACAAAATCCCAGCCCAGCCACAAAACCAGTCTGTCCCCAGCCTGTGGGCAGTTGGGAGAAGTCCTTGCCTCCTTCCCACCCTCTGTACAATCTGTTTCAACCCACTATTGTGCTCAGTGGCTGGAGAGCTGGCAGAAATGGATGTGTGCCTGAAATACCACCAAGAGTGAAAGGCCAAGCTGGTACACCTGTGGTGTAAGGTGAGAGGAGTTCTGCCCCTGTGAGAAGCCAGGAGTCATGTGATGGCTTTAATCCAGCCCTAATCTCTATGGTTGATACAGACAAAAGGAGCATTTGTGTGCCAAGGTGGGTGGCCGAGTTGGATGAGGGAACAGATCCAACTGCAAGCTCCACACTGCCTCATCAGGCCAACCTGAATGCTGGTATTGACACAAAGGAGGGAGTTGTTGGGGCAGGAAGGGAAGATGGAGTGACACAGACTGAGCAATGTCACCACAGGGTCAGTGAATAGTGAGGCTCTTGGTGCATGAGTCTCTTCCTGGTGCCTGGTTTTAGGATGTAGATGGCATTGCTGTGCCTATGAGGTCTGTATATGTTAGTTGATGCCCAGGGTAAATCTGTGCCTATGTGTTAAAGCAGCATTGAGCCGACAGACCCAGCCCTTCATTTTTCTTGTGCTCCCTGCTGGAGTGTTTTGCTAGGAAAGCTCTGATTCTCAGCCCTGTGTTAGACAGGGGCAGATGGGCTCATAGCTGCAGCTCTGGATTAAAGGATGGCCTTGGGCACCAGCAGGAATTCTGAAAGCCCCTGCAGGCTGCATCTCCTGGCACAGACTCCCTGTGCCCTTGGCCCTCCTCGGCTGCAGCAGCGCAGGAGGCAGCCAGCATTGCCCGGATGGTAGTTTTAACTCTTTCTTACCTAAAATTCTGACAGTGTCAAACCAACACAGCAGTAAATAAACCACTGGCCTCTTTCTACAGTCACATCCCTTGCATTGCCCCTGCTACTAGTGTTAATAATATTGTGTGCAATTTCCCAAGCATCGACAGGGAACTGGGGAGTGTAAGGTGTGCCTCAAGGGGCTGGTAGCAGCAGTGAGTGTTTGAGGCTGGATAATACCCACTGGTGCTGCATGAACTTACTGTCAGGTAACTGTAAATATTGTTTAGCCTTGGTCAACAGTATGACTGAAAACTGACACAAATAGCTCTTGTCCTGATTATGTTTTCTAGAGGGGATGGTGCAGAAGGAAAATGAATTAAAAATTAGCTTTGAAATGAGCTCAAAGCTTTTTACCAACCACTTCGAACTTTAAAACATCTGACATTAACAAAATAACCTTTTTGAAGTAATAGTAAACTGCCATCTGCTGGTAAAACAGTAATGCACATAATGAACACACAGACTTATGAAGTGATAATTCTTTTGTATTTGACATGCTACAGTCAAATATATACATGACATGGAAGCTGCATATATTTATTTTACTGGTGGTTTTTATTTCCATTTACATTTTCATATAGAATATGCTAAACAGATGCCTATAACATAACTAACTTTAACGACAAGCGCAGAAAACCAGACAATGAGAATAAAGAATGAGGACTAATAAAAGCAGATGAGCGATCAGGATGATGACAGCTTCCAAATGTGTCCTATTTACATTGCTAATAATGAATCACAAGTGTTTCCTTTTTTGTTTCCACCTGCCTTAGACCATCCTGTGTGACCAGAATCGTAGCACTGAGAAACATTTCCTGGCATCTTCAGTTTGATTTGTGTGTGTGTGTGTGGTTCCTTGCACAAGCTTGTAAATAGGAACTGGGTCTTTAATTGTTCCTGATTTAAGTAGGTCATCTTCGCCAATACACAAATCTTCTGTTTCTTGTAAGCCAGGTCAGATATTGAAAGGATATGGAAAATATTTACTACACAAATATGGCATGAGAAAATAATTTCACAAAGGACCACTCTCAAATTATATGGCATTACACAACCAGTTTCCATAAATCACAGGCATGATGAGTATACTACAGGGGAGAGACAATCAGATTTCGTGGTTGTACTGTGTGTAGCAAGTAGATGTGCTGAGCATGACTGGGTCCCTAAGGTGCTGCTGCACTATAGATGGTGGTATTAGTGTGAATTACCTCCGATGCAAACATCAGGGCAGAACCCCTTTTCAGATGCATGCGGTTTTCTTTATGATTGTGGTTATTCCAAACATAGCCTATTGTTTTAGCAAACTGATCTTCTCACAGGAAATCTTTAAAGTGGGCAAAGAAAATATAGGTCAGTTCTTCCTTTGAAATCAGAGAGAAGTGTGTATTTGTAATATTTCCCAGGCTTATTTCCTTGGAGTGGGTTTGGCAGGTATGAGAGGAAGTTAAAGATTTATTTTTGGTGCTATGTACCACATGTCATACCTGCTCTTCTGAGACAGTTGCTTTTATCTCCAGCAGTACCTGCTCTAGTAGCAATGAAAAAGTGACTTGAATCCCATTTAAAGCATGTAGTGTGCTCTGTTCATGTGCCACTAAAGGAAAGGGAAGGCTTGTTTGGGAGACTCCAGGCAGAGTCTTTATGCGTCATCGTAAAGCAAACACGTTTGCATCCCTCTCAGCAGTGTTTTTGCCTCTGAAGACATGGTGAATTACTGTGCCCACCTCCAGGGCTTGTGATCCCAGCAGATGCTGAAGGGCTGCAAAGATGTCCAGTTTGGAGTGCTATTGTATTTATGGGGTCCCTGCACATGTCTCTTTCTGTAGCATCCAGGTGATTCCTTGTACAGGACCATTTCTGGGGGATTTGTGGTGCTGTGCACACTCCACTCACAACGGTCTTAATCAAATGCTGTTCAGTGTTTTGCCTGAAGAGTCCTGCTTGGACTGATGGCAGAGGAACATTAATACTATAGCGCCAAATCCTCAGCTCAGGAAAACACCACAGCCTTTTTGACTTTTAATCTGCAGAGGATCTAGCCTGTGGTGCATGGTCACAGAGCAGGGACACTCTGCCCTGGGTCCTGTTTACTGAAATGCTCCAATAGCAACAAAACACATTCAAGTGGAAGCAGAGCCAGGGGAACAGCGGTGCCCATGGATACCTGTTAACTGGTGAGAGCTGAAGCACACAGTTACCATCAAAGACACTCCTGTCCTCTGCTTTGCTCTGCAGCACTTCTGTCTCCCTGCTGAAGGGACTCTGCCTTCCAGCTGAAGAGTGACTGATGGTTGAAATAACAGTGCCAGTTTATTCCAGGTATGCCACTGACCTGCATGACCTATAGGAAGGATAAGGTAAAGGCAATCAAAGCAGCACGCTCCTGTAGCCTCTAAGGGCTATAAAATTGGAAACATGGGAAACATGAAATGAGGATGAGAGTTCACTGTTACCTGCTAATAGGCTAAATCAGGAGTTCATTGAGACTGAGATTTGACCCAACATGAGAAGGGAGATGAGTAAGAAATGATCAAAAGATAATGGTGGTATTTCCTTCATGTTATGCTAGAATCACTCTGTTCAAAAAGCCTCTCGAACCATGGAGAGCTGGGGCGGGCAGGGGTGAAGAGGTGGGTTATGGTGATGGAAGGGTATTGTCATTACATAAATTGGAGCAGTTCAAGTCTGTTTAACTGTTTAGTGCCATATCCCATTTGTCTTTTCTGAGCTTACTTTGCAGTGGAATGGAAGAAATTTAGCTGACAGCACAACTGGATGTTTAGCTATTTCTTTTCTCTGTTTCCAGAAAATTAAGCACTGTGTCCTGCCTCTGCTATGTTCAAGGTTTGGCAAAGGGCTTTTGATGGGTTTGCCGTCCTTTTGGCCAAGACTTAATCCCGTTTTCTTTTTGTACTATCCCTCCTGTACTCAAACACAGTAGTCAGACTAAGTAACAATAAACCTACTAGTGATTTACCAAGGAGCAGGAATACCCTTAATCTGTGGCAAGTTTCTAGCAAAGTGTTGTTCTCGATAAATTCAGGTTCTTGTCTTTGCAAGGATTACTGTGTGGTGGACTCAGAAATGATACCTAGCAGTTAAGTGCTGTTCAGAAAGCAATATAAAATTCACTTTAAAAATCAAGAAGCATGAAATAGATACTATTTCACTGGCATGGGAAGCAGAGAATACTAGGAGAATTATGAAATGGCTGCACATTGTTAGTCTCTGTGAATATAATGACATTTGGAGACCTCTGGTATTCATTTGAAATAAACAATGAAATAAGACTCATGTGCTGAATGCTTGTCAAATCCAGACCTAGTGATCAGCTAATATGCTTATCAGCCAAGCAGTGTACATGATGATACTCTGCTTTCACACTGTCAGCTGATTGGATTTGGGCCCATGAAGAAGGCAGGTGATTAATCTGCAGGGGTTTATTTTTTCTGAACTGTTAATGTCCTCTGTTTCAAAGCAACAGCCCATAGCTCATTAAGCAGTGAAGATTTGAACGCAAGTGTGAAGGGCAGCACACAAAGATTCTCTATAAATCTCTTGTTTGAGCCTAAGGGGGTAGAAAAATAGGTGTTGGAGAAAGTTTGTTCTGTGCTGGGCAGAACCAGTACTCTGAAAAGCAAAGGTACTGTTAGAAAATCTATATGTCTTTCAGTCAATTGGGATAAAATCTAAAGCCACAATGCTCTTGTAAGGTGGTAGTGGACACTTGGTACTAGCCCAGAAATGCACAGTTGCTGCTTCAGCTGACCTACTGTGAGAGCCGTGCTCTTCTTAAGTCTGTTGCTCCATTTCTTTGGTGATTACATCTCACTCTTGCTGTGTTCTTTCCACCTGCGCTGTTGTTTACTCTGGCATCTAATGCTGAGAAAGCAAATGTGGCTGCTCAGCCCAACTGCCTCAACAGAAATGCAACAGGGGACATGAATATTTAGGCTGAAAGATTTTGCAATATTAGATTAATCTAAGGTGGTCATCTTGAGGTTATTAGCCACCATTTATAGTCTGTTGTACCTGTTTATAAAATACTATCATCAAGTGAAACATTTGAAAACATGTTGATTTTGGAAAAGTGTTTTTCTGACACTGTGGTGATACATGAGCATTAATTTCTTAACCCTAGTTACTTTCTTGAAAAATAGGAAAGTATTTCAACTCTGTTTTTACAGACAGGGAAATGTAAGGCTCAGATGTATAGATTTAGATCTGCAAACTCTACTGTCTGCTAATTAGCATTTGTCCCTGCTTGCTTTCACTCAAGTCTTTTCCTCACCTGAATTCAGGATCATGGAGCAGCTGTGTCCTATACAGCTCCTGGTACTTCTCTGATTGCACCCTGTGAGCAAGTCCATGCTGAGAGGGAGGGTAGCAGTGAGGGTGAGTTATTGTGAAAAATGGGCAAGGAAGATAAGTGAATGACTGTCTTGCTTCAGGCTGTAAGAAGGATGTACCAAGCTCCCATTTTGACCCTGGGAACCAGGAAGGAAGAGTGGCTGCATGGGAGGGAGCAGACTGAGGCTCTGTGCTTCCATTCACAAATGTTCAGATCGGATAAGAGAAGACAGTAAGCCAATATTGGGAATACAGACAAAATCATGGGCCCAGTCTAATAATTTATTGGCTCCAGGAACAGAAGACTGTTGTAAACTATTGTAATTATCATGGACAACAAGGTCATTGGAAACAGGAGCGCCCTGTATAACAAAACAACACAAAACAAGCCTCCAAAAAAGACTTCTTAGTCCTATAGTGCAACCTTTTGCTGCTCTATGGGCTGCTCTAAATGTAACTGTTATATTATGAGATATTTACCCACGATCTGGACTTTTGCTGTGCTGTGGAATGCAGTGACAATGGGGAAGGACTGGGAATGCTTGTGAGAAGAGAGAGCAAGCAGATTCCAAGGGTTTCTGGGCTTTGCTTTCTGCTGAACCTCTTCTGGGTGATTTTTTTTTATTCTTTATTTTTCTCCCCTTTTATGCTTTAAAGTTCTGCTATAAGCAATTAGAGGAAATTTAGCCATACTGCTGCCTGTGAAGGCTAGGAAAGTAAGAATACATTCTACATCACCACTTTCCTTTGTTTGTCTTTTTTATCTTGTTTATCTTTGATCAACTGCAGATGAAATAACCAGCTAACTGATTTCCCATACAGGGCTGCCACTCATGCTGATGAAACTCTGCTGACATGGGAGTATGCTCTGTAGCAGTTTAGCAGTATCCATTTCTTATTCCAATACACTGACAGGTCACTCAGGGAGACTAAAAATTCTATTCTGAAGTGGAAAAGAAACTGCAATTTCAATTTTGTTTTGATTTGAAATTTTCCAGCTACCTATCAAGACCAAATCCTTGAACTATTTACTTAGAGTAACTGAAATACCCCTATTTGAAATAGTGGATATGCAAGATTTAGCCATTAAAGAGTTGGGGTAAAATTAAAATCCCCTTCAATAATAACTAAAGTCGGAGAAAATCTTTCAAGAAAATTAAACACTTGATCAAAAAGAGAGAAGGGTTATTGTCGAGAGCGTAAAGATTAAACAGGAGAGTTGTCTCAGAGAATAACCATCAGTGATAAGTAGGAGGCAGTTAATAATATCCCCTCAGGGATCTTCTTTTACTCATGTAGGTTTTTGGACAAATACAGTATTACATTTCTTATAGTTTAAGTGTGAGAGAGCTTCATGTCATCCAGAGTAGCAATAAAACTTCAGTGGAATAAGGACAACTGGAGAGGTAGGGAAGGGGTGGCCCAGAATATGAAACAACAGCAAATCAGTGACAGTTTTTCCATATAACTCTCCTTTTTAACCCCAAGTTTCTGAGACATCTCAGTCTCCCTGACATGCCTATTTTTTGTATCCACAGACTGTTTAGTGTGGAGATTTTATATGGTATTGGCCCTCAATATGGAAATGAAGGAAAGACCAAGTAGACGGAGTGTGATTCCATGTTGTAATTAAGAGCTGGTTTAAAGCTTGATCATGCAAATTATTGAGTTGGCCGAATTAGAAGGATGGTAGTCTTTAGCCATGGAAAGGCACATAGGGTGGGAAGGGTGGGGGCAGGAGGGTCTGGAGAATCTCTCAAGCCAGCTCTGCAGCTGGAGAAACTGTAACATGAAACGACTCCCTTGATCTCTCATTTTTCTTCCCTTATTCTCTCCTCCTATGTAATTACAATAATAAATCTTTTTGTTCCTTAACCATCTTGTAGCCATTGCGAACATTTAAGAATTAATGCAGTTCTCACACATGATGCACATGTTCTTCATGTCCCCTTGTGTCCCTCCATTTATTCATTTATCATGTACACACAAAATTCCCATAAAATATTAATCTGAAATACAAATCTCTCTTTGCATCCTGGGAGCATTTGCATATAGCAATGTTAACGAGAGTATTAATTCTGCATGCACAGTCTGTGGACTGCACATAGGGCCAAATCTCCTTCGGCAACTATGCTGAAATCAGTGACAATTTCAGAAACATTTTTTTCATATAAAAAATTCTGAGTGGAAAGCGACTGTTTCCTAAAACAGAAGTGTTGTCTTTAAAACACAAACAAGAGGATCTGAAGCTTAGTTTTCCATTTTTTTCTTCTAAGAATTCCTCTGTAAAAGGAATTTTATACTGCTCTGGGTTTCTGCTCAATGGTTCCTAATAGATCAGTACAGTCCAGAAACAAAAGGATTTAATTTTTTTAACAGTGCTGTAATCCATGGGGAATCTGAACATTTCTTTTGCCTTTCTTCCTTGGGAACATCAGAAGTAACTACACTTCTGCCAGTTGGGGCAGAATGTGCTGTTGCAGATGGACCAAAAATAATTCAGTTAGGCTGGAGAGAGGATCATTTTCTCTGGGGTTACAAAGAGTGAAAACTGTCCGAGCAGGCATTTGATGAAACAGAAATGCCAGGAGAATCTTCTGTGGTGGAGAAAATCTCTGTACTTCGCTCCTGGCTGCAAGCACAGGGTGAGGTTGTCCTGCCTTCCACAGAGGTGAGAGCCCTAGGGCACCTTGGGGGCCTGTGGAAGCTATGGGGAGTGGCTCTAGGCTGGGGACACACCTCTCACCTTTACTAGGGAAGGGTCGGAGAGAGGGAACAATCTTCTATAAGCCTGATGGTCTGCCTTGGATCCTTCACCTTCCAAGGCAGGCTTAAGACAAAAAGTAGTACCAACAGTGATAGATGGGTTGGTTCTTTGCACCCAAATCCCACCAGACTCAGAAATAGAAGGACGTGTTACATACAGCCCTAGCCCAGGTTCAGTGCATCCCCTAGCAAGTAATTTTATTCTCAGTGGTGGATTGGTAAAGGGTTGTGTTTCCCTCAGTGAAACTCTTGTCACTGGAGGTTTCCAAAAGATTTTTACAAGCAAAGGCCCCGCAGCTGAAGTTGGACCTTTCCTTCTGCGGGGACAGTCTCTGGTGAGAGGCAGTTGCCAAGAAGGATCAGATCCCTGCTGCCAGGAGCTGCATCCCTTGGGGAAAGCTGGAGCTCTCAGTGGGTCCCTCGTTGCTTTTTCTGGATCTTGCAATCTTCTGTCTGCACTTGCAGAAAATCAGAACACTCACTCGATGTTTCAGGAACAATGTATTTTCAGTTTGACTTTATTTCTATTCTGATATTCAAATTTTGATGTCTGTAGTTTGTGAAAACAGTCAGTGCTTTACTGTCTACGGGAACAATGCTGTTGATCCCTCAGCTCCTAACTGTAAAGCCTTCCTTTGGCTACACAGCTTCTAAAAACATTATAAATGAAGGACGTGAGACAACCTCCACAGCTGGAGTTAAGCACTTCCGTGTGCTTGCTGGATTGGGGACCAAGTTGTTAGAAAGATCTTTCAGGACTCACTGGAGATCCATAAGAAATTATCTTGACTTAACCAAACCATCATATTTCTCTTAATCACTACTACTACACCATCTTTTTTCTTTCACTTCCTTCTTATTCATGCTTAAATGAGAAACATCTGTTTCCATTTTTCACATTGTTCTCTTATGTGAGTAATGATATCAAGAATCTTTTTTTTTTCCCCTGCACTGTGAAAGAATAAATTAGTGTTATGTTTTGTGAAGTGCTTTAAAACACTAAACCAAAACATCTGTTTCAGCTGCAGGTCATTAAGATGAAAAATCCTAGTCTGTGTGCAGTGCAAAACTGCCAAAAAATGTATCAGCCCAAACACATTTCTTTACCTGTCTTTTATTATGACAACTGAAGATGGTGAAAAGACAGTAAATCTTCTTCAGGGATGAAGCAGTTAAAAGTGCTCAGTGGAGTAACCTACACCAGTACCTTGTAGTAATGGATCCTCATATGATCTGGAGATGCCTGGAGATTGCTCCAGTGTTGTAGTCTTCAAGCTCAGAGTCTCCTTGACCTCCACATCTTCCAGCTGGGCACATCATTGTGCAGGGTTGCCTAATCCTCTATAGATGTCTGTGTTAGTGAACATCAGATAAAAATCCCTCCACCTGCCCCCCATCATTTAAGATTTGGAGATGGTTACCAGGGCAGAGTAAAGCTCACCTGGCAAATCTACTTAACAGGTGGGCTGAGATGCTCTTTACATGCCAAAGCCCAAATGTAGACATCCATGTTCCTTTGTTCATAATTATCTCCTTTGTAAAGCACTCTGAGGTAAAGAGATGAAAAGCCAACAGCTTTTCACCTGAGAGCTGGACTATTAATAAATAAAATAATTAACATTCTCAACAATGAGTGCATTCCCTGAATTCTGTAGGAAATGGCAAAACTTGCAGGCAGGTAGTAACTTCCTCCTGCAAGAGGCTGGGTCCACCCTCTGTCTGTAATTTAAAGGACCTTAGTGTAAAGGAGGTGTTCAGTATCTGGCAGGAACAGGCTCAAAAACTGTATGGGGCTTTTCTAGCATCTTAAGAGAAAATACTTGTTTGTTCTTCCAATCTGCCAAAGCAGCAGCCAGTGCAGTGTTGAGCAATTCTGTTGCACTGTGCTCCCACGCTCCTTGGAGCAAATGAACAGGATGGTTTGGGGTCTTTAGCAGCCCTGTGCACTTTTTTTAAAGAAGCATTGTGCCTCCCATTTCATTTAAACCCTCATTTTGTGAGGCTGGAGACTGCGTATATATTGCTGCACTGAATCTCTTCACCTGCAGCTCTCCCCACCCCCAGCTTATGAGCATGATTTCCTTTTATGCACTGCTCTGTCACAGCTTGGCAAGTTTCCCAAGACAATCCATACCAGAAAGGAGAATATGGCTGCTGAGCCGCGTAGACAGGAGGAATGCCTTATGTAACAGATTCATTTAAATACTATGAAATGTTGAGACAGGCGAGACATAACTGAAAGCAAAATGCAGCCCTTAATCTCTAGCACCAGTTCTGCTTGCCCTCACCATCATCAGCATCTAATAGTCTCTGCCTGTCTCCATTCACGTCTCCATCTTTTTCAAGAAACTGCCTGCGGCAGAATGTACAAACAGCTTGGCAAGCGGTTTTAGGAGCAGGGGGTTTATTTTTTTTTCCTTCTAATTCCTCATGAGCCTCATGAGCATTTTCCCACTAATATGCCCGTGGCATCATTAGGTGTTTAATGAGAGTGATGTTGCCTGAGTATTATTGTTTTTATAGCTCATTTTATTTTGACAAGTCTTCCGTTCTGTGGCAGTTTATAGTGTGCAGACTTTTCCTTCCTATATCTGACTTACAGGATTTGCAGAAATATTATCACAGAGGCATTGTCATAAAACCTGAAATAATAAATTGTTAACATTCAATATGTTTGAGTGCAATATGTGTTTAACACCACAGTAGTTTAATGGCATCAATTAATTATTTTTGTGTATTTCTTTTGTAATACTGAAGCACCAGGAATAGTCCAATAATGGCCATGTCTCAGATAGCAGTTCGCTGCAATTCTGTGCAAACAATCCTGTTTGACTTCTTTTAGCAGTTCCCCAAAAGACCAGCTTGGACTCCAGTGGGTAGAGGATCACAGTCTTGTTCCTCACATTCAGAATCTGGATCATTATATGTTGTGCTCAGAGAAAAACTGCTAGCGTGGTACCTGCAGAAAACAAGGCTGCTGAAATTATAAGTCTTGAATAGGCACATACAATGTCATTTTACCCCCTGCATTTTGTCTACATGTTGACTGTGCTGCACCCATTTCTTTACTGATTAAATTAAATGGATACAGGTTTTGTGTACAGACAGGACCATAATTTTTACTTAGGAAAATGCCATCTTCATATACTGTATGATATGGATAATCAATGCTGAACAGTGCATTTATTGAACAGCTGTGTCTTATGCAAGAAAAATGGTGATATTTTTAACACACTAACTAATGCCCATTAGGTTCTCACTTTGATATTATCTTTCAAGTAATGTTACCTGGTTTAGGCTGCCAGTGCAAGTTGTCTTATTGCCACAGTGGCAGAACCTTTAAAACAACCGAGCTGCTGTCAGGAATTTAACTTGCTTGCCTTTACAAAGGTGAGGGGGGTTACTGGGGTGGAGGACAGTGAAGGTACTCTTGTGTAATTGCTTGCTTGTGTAATGTGTGTCCTCCATGACAGTAAAGGGGAAGAAGCTGCACCTCTCTGCAGTCCCTTTTCTCCTCCCACTGCTGCAGCATGACTGCACAACCATTTTGCTTTTGGGATTCCCCATTGCTGGTTACATGCAGGAGGCCCCAGAGGTCTATGCACAGACACAGGCAGTGGAGCTGCACAGCTCCAGGAGTAGATGATGTTAACAAAATGGTCATTGTATACATAGCTACTGTTTCAAATGTTCACATCCTGGCTTCCAATGACTCTACTTCTATGTCATTGTTTATATTTAATAGCTGTTAAAGTGGTTAAATGGCTTTATTTTGGAAACCTTGACATTTCTTCTGCTACCACTGAACCTGTAAAGATAAGAAACAAAGATGGGCCTTTTTACTGTGTTTCTTCTGATAGGTTTTGTCATTTGGCAACTGTTGTTCTATCAGACTTTGCAGAATTTGGACAGGATTCTGATCTCCTACAAAGTGACACACACACTTATTAGAATGCGGGAGCAGGTTTGGGGCCTTTTTTCTGATTACACCATGCTGAGTGCCATGCATGAGAAATTAGAATCTGTCTGTTGTTATGTGACCAAACAGCTGCAGGAACTTCTAGTGAGCGCTTTTAAATAGTAGTAAAATAAAAATCAAAACAATATTCCCATGAAGCAGAATATAAAGCATGGGGTCTCATTCTGCAAGTCTCCTAGGCCTTGGAAGACATTGATGAAATCTGAACCATGCCAGTCTTCTCACACTTACAGTTCCATTGAGGTAAAATATAAAATAAGGAGAAATTTTGGATTCTTCTGCATGCTTTTTCGTGAAAGTTCCCTTTTCCATAGTCTCTTTTCAAACCCCGCCCAGTGTAGAAAGACAAAAAAAAAAAAAAAAAAAAAGAAATTTCTAAATTGAATCAGATACAAGACTTGAGTTTGTGAGGTTTGTTCAAGATCCCGTGGTTAGGAGGCATTACAAGTTGACATTGATAGATACTACCTTTTATATTAGATTATTTTCCTTTTAGGTGTACAGGTAATCACTCACATGGCATTTCCAGTGGGGAACTCCCCAAGCCATTTAACTTTCCTGCTCCTACTGGGAAGTGGAATTTGTTCAGTCAGCTTCCCCTCCCTGCAAGTAAAATGTCCTTATCCTGCTCAGAGCAAAGAACTGCCAAGTGTAGGGAGGCCAGCTAGCTTTGCCGCTTCTGTCCGGTAGAAGTACTCCTGTGCTACAATTCATCAAGGCCCTCTGGGCTCCCTGGGAATGCTCCAGCTAGGATGCTACAGGAAAATTGCTCAGAAACCTTCTCAGTTTCCTGCACACGTGCATATAACCTGGACCATCTCTACTCCTCAGTGCCTTTCCCTGGAGCACCCCTGTACCTGTCCAGCTGAGCCAAATGGCTTGGCCTTTACACTACAGCTCTGCACCTGTATGTGTCACACCCACCCACACCTGTTCAGCACCACCTGGTTTACAGAGACATTATCTTTGTCAGCTCCCTAGTCCTGCCCCTTCCACCTGGCCCTGGGCTGCCATCTGCAAACACTTTGGCCTTCTCACAGTCTTCCTGTGTGTTTGGGAGGCCACAGCTATAAGTCATTGGAAGCCAGGATATGAGCATTTGATGCCTTTCTTACATCTCTTAACCTAGAGGAGGATCAGCCACTTTGGTTCCCAAAAGGAAGAATAACTGCCCTCTCTATATTGTTTGCAAAGAAAAAGGAGAGCACTACAGATTCTGTTTCTGAAGTGAAGGCCGGAGTGGGTCATCTCGGAATGGACTGAGACCTCAGAGGAGCTGGCTATCCCAGGAAAGGAATCAACAGGCTGCTACAGCAAGATCAGAAAGGTAGTTATTGATGAGGCTTTTTACATAAAGGTATGGGGGGGGTGTAGGCTGTGGGTTGTATGTGGTGCATATGTACTAATGTCACATGAGTACTAGAAAGGCCTCGTATAGTATTCTACGGCTGATGTGGGATAGATGGGCCTAAGAGACCTGGAGAGCTAACACAGCATGTAGGAACAGCCCCTGTGCACCTACTGTGATTCCCAGTCCCTACTTTGATTCCCAGCATCTCTGCATTCAGGATCTCCCCCACTTGCTGTTGCCCCAGGCTGTACTTTACAGTGACCCTTTTCAGCAGGAGTATAAAAGGGCCAAAGTTAACATATGCCTGGGGTTAGAAATGGTGGCTCTGTGTCCTGAATGTTCACCATCATTTCCAGCCCTGGCCTCCTGTTAACATCACGTATCATCAGCTTCCTGAACTACTATGAAGCACTGTGATCTCCTGTTGCTGGGTCCTAGGCAGCAAAAGCAGTATGTTGTCTCAAAAGACATTTTCAGCCTCTCTGCTCTCAGCAGGCTCCAGAGCTGCTTGATCAACACAAGCTTTGACAGTCAGGCATCATTAATTTTCTACAACCTACTACTTGAAACTCCTGAAAGGATGGGCTATCACTGTTCCTTGTAGCCCTTGCTGGCCTGAACTGCCCTCTGCACTGTCCTGCTGCAGCACAGGAGGGCTGCATGCCTTGAACCACTCGTCTCCTTCCTCAGCCCTGGGATTTAAATTCTGTCAGCTCTGCCAGGAAGAAAAAGGAATTCTCAATATATAATAGTTTCTTTTTAAAGGATGAGATAAACTGTAACACATTAATGATGGAAGAGATCATACAGAATTCAGGCTTAGTGAGTACCCATTGTCTTAAATTAATCCTAATAAGCACTGTTTTCCCCAGCATGTGCCATTTTAACAGTCACTGTGGAAAGCTATGCTTCCTAGTGTACTATCACAAATGTGATGACACCCTCCTCCTTTGGAAAGAATAATTGATATAATGTGACAAAAACATGGTTATTGCTTATTCGTAAATGGGATACTTTAAAAAGTACTCTCACATTGATTGGGTTAAATGACTTGCTGATTAAGACATCTACATGAAATATTAAACCACCATTATCTGGCTCCTGTTAAGATTCAAAATGAGGATTCTCTCTTGTGCCGAGTAAGTAAAAACTATATTCTGCTGTTTTAGAGCAGAATATAAATGTGGTAAGTAAAAGCCAGAGGTATATTTGAATAACAATTCACACATAACTTCTTAAAAAGAAATTCTAATATGCTTGGGATGGAATTAGAGAGACACATTTGATACAGTAACAGATAGATTTGAGTGCTTCCTGGGAGTGTTCAGACATAGCTTCTTCTGCTGAAATTCCCAAAATTAAACTACTCTGCTGACTATTTCTGCCTTTACAGATATTGCATTTTTACTCTATGAATTGTCTGCACAATCTAACTAAAAATATGCTTCCAAAGCCTTATCCTGAGTTCATTTTCACACGCTTTGTTAGGATCCATAGTCAAGGGCTATGAAACTGGGACAAATTTTAAAAGGGAACATAACTGTTCCTTTAAGTTTCTTCACTCATTCTTTTGGCTGAGAAACCTCTACTCAGCATGCGTTTCAGGATACTGAAATAAATATTTTACAGTTATTTTAAATATGTAGATTTTTGTTAGTAGGAAAATTAGTACTAGAATTTTCTTTCTTTGAGCCTGGCTGAAAGCTCATTAAAGTCTTTGCAGTTATTTCACCAAGCTTATAATGAGACACTTCATGTTCCTATGAGTTTCACACTAAAAACTGTAGTAGTATAAGACAAGATCTGCCTGCAAATCCCAAACCTAAGACAGTATTTCCTGAATGATATCACAGCAAATGAACTGCTATTTAAAATAATTCATCCAAGAGTTTAGGTGGGATGTGATCTGGAAATACTGGATGAACAAGAGAGAAGCAAAAGTTTTAATATAGCTTTGATCATTGCACTGAAGATACTTTTTGGCAGATGAGTGGTGATAGAGGTGCTCAAGCTGGGGAGCTGAGATGCTTCTCTTCCTTTGGCATAGAAAGAGATTGACAGAGAGATTGGAAAGAAAAAAGTTATTGGGAAACAAAACAATCATTATAATAACCCCAGGTTGTAACTTGCTCTTTTCACTTTTGTTAACATACCACACCATACACTGATTCTGTACAACCATAGAATTTGATAAATCATTTTTCACAATTGCATATTAACTCTAAGACTGTGTAAAACCACCACAGTTTTATATCGTTTTTTCCCCCTCCTTCTCAGGATTCAATTACAAAGATGCCTATTTTCATGCCCTGAAGATATATACTTATCCATACACTACAATATAGTCTAAAAAAGCTTTTGTAGTTTTTTTTTTAAGGTTTATCACTGATGTTAGAAAACTCAGGTATATTCATAATTAATTATCTTGATCAAAACCAAGCTCTTTACAATTAAGAAACAAACAGAAGGTATGGCATATCAAACAGACTTTCTGCTGCTGTGATCTTACCTAAACACAAAATAAGTTCCCTCGGTATTTCCACATTAATAGTAATAAAATGCTTTTTTGCTTTCTTTGCTTCTTCTTTTAATACAATTATTATGTCTTCCCATACACAAACATTGCTTTACAAACAAGCAATAGTAAAGATTTTTGTAATTGTTTGTGTCAAGCAGAAGGACAAGAAGTTGTATGTCCATGTGACAATGAAAGAAATCAGAATTGCTGATGTAGCAATTGCCTACCAGGCAGAACAGCAGGAAACTGGGAGGGAAAAGAAGGTGGTTTGAAATTGTGCCTGGTGTGTAGTTACACTGGTACACTGGCAATGATTTTGACGACTGAGAGATGCTGTTCATTTTTCAAGAGCTGCTAAAACATATGGAACTTGCTTCTAAAGTCAAAGTTGTCTTCACTTGGACACTTTTGTCTTGACTTCCATCTGCCCATATGACTTTGAAGTACAGAAGTGGTGGGGGTTGGCTAGCAAAGCCTTTTCCTTTTTGTGAGGGTGTTGAAATGGTGTTTATCTAAGGGAGGAGACTTTCCCAATGTTGTGCCACCTCTGTCCCTCACTGGACATGTAGAAGTCACAACGTTGGAGATGGAGTGTGCCTGAAAGGATTATTGTCACTGAAGGAGACCAGAACATGGCACTCTACAGGTCTAGTGCGGTTTCCTTCTCATGGCTAACACTTTGCCAGCACAGGACAGTCATGGTGAAGGTCAGGCATGTGGCTAATAGTGGTAGGAGCCTGAGTCATTTATGCTGCGTCATCTGCAGGGGCATGTTAAAGGCTACCAGCGTGACACCTGAAACAAGGATCTTGAAATTACTATTAATGTCTTCTCCCTGTGTATAATTTTGGCACTATAACATGAACTGAATCATCAGACTGGGTTAAGCAGAGCTATGATAATTTATACCTATTAGATCTAGGTCCTTTTTCATCATCTGTTGAAGGCCACCTTATTGCCACTGCTTTCTTACTCTCACACTAAATTACAATTCATCAACAGACTCAGGAAGAAATTTGTTATGGTTTTGTTGCTCATAGCATATTTTCATGTATTAATGCTTCCTGTGTGTGATGCAAATGGCAACCCTCCAAGGCAATACACTGTTTTTAAGAAGGTCAGCACTATAATATATGGTGGTATTTCCTACAGTAATCTGCTTTCTTGTGATCTTTGAATTATGTGAGGCTTGAGCTCAGTAGCTCAGACATGAGAAGAAAGTTGTCTGATCCTCCTGAAGAGAACAAAGATGTAGGCTTGGCTAGTGTCTTTTTAATGAGGGATGAATTAGAATAAAGCCAGATGAAATAAAATAAGCATAAAGACCAAGGTTAATTAATTATTATTGATAATGAAACCAGGATTTGTAATTGATAATGTTTACTATGGTGGTACCTGTGGAACAGTGAAGAATGGAGCCTGGTGTGCCAGGCAGGCAGTGCTGCCCCAGCAGCTGCCCCTCTCTGCTCAGTGGCAGATGACAGGGACACTCCATAGTGGTGAGACTGAGAACAGGAGACAACTGTGGGAGGCTGGATCTGGAACTGCTGTTCCCTGACAAAAGCTGGTTTGTAATTGCCAGCACAGGCCTGGCCAAGGGGAGCAGGTCAGAGCAACAGACATGGGATTTTTGTACCACTGCCTATGGACAGAAGCCGAGCAGTGGGAAACAGTGGCAGTTGTCTTTATTATGTAATCGGGGAAATCTTTCCCTACCTGAGAGATTTCAGATACATGTAAGGGTATGACAGTTCTCAAGGCAATTCACAGTGGTAAGCAGTACTATTTCCCTAGGTACACTTTCTGAAAACCTTTCTGTTGCAAAGTATTTCATTTCAGGACTACCCTTATCTTGGGATCACATCACTGTTAAGAGAGCCATAGATTTAATGGCTAATGGTTTTAATTTTACCTATACATTCTTACTCCCCTCTTATTGTTTTGCTGACAATTCTAAAAGTTTAATTCACATTAAAAAAGATGACTAGAATATCTTGATTTATAGCAGAGACTAAATTTATAAATAATATACGGTTTTTATTCTGTCTAAGAAATAGACAAGACTAGACAATCCTCTTTAATTAACGTTGACAACTGTATGTCAAAAGAGGCTGTGAAACAAGCAAGCCAACAAAACACGAATCAACAGCTCAAACAGCAAAAAAAAAACTTAGGAAAAGTAATTTTCCCTCTTCCAGATTTTTACCATGTTGAAATAAATCAAAATGGTCCAATTAATTCTGTTATTAGTTCTTCTAAAATTTCAGTGGAAATAATGTTGATTACTGTTTGTTGAAACAACCAGTACCTTGAGTTTTTAAATTTGTTGATATTACTGCAATCAGTACTACTTCATTGTAAGAAGGGCCAAGAAACCAGAAACATCACTGTAGGTTGAGCAATAACACACAGATATCTTTCACATTATGTTTCTGGGTGCATGTTATTGTAGTTATGATGCTCTAAAGGCAAATACAAGACTTTATAGGTAAAGATAAGGGATTTTATTTATACAACCATCTTAGCTTAAAAATCCCCCTAACACTATGTCTTAGGTACTCAAAAGCTTCTCTAATTTTTCATTTTATAGTAGCAAATTTAATAAAATATGTTACTTTTTGCTATAAAGCCCATTTTTGTCTGAAATTCAGATAACAAGAATCATTTCAATTTTGCAAATCTTATGGAAGACAAAATTGTATACCAAGTGCTACGGTATAAAGAGGAGATCAAAGTAGTAAATGAAGAAGGAATATGGATGGACTAAATGCAGTGTATTCATTACATGAGTGCATTCCTGTTTTGTAAACCATACAGGCATAAATTGTTCTACAACTGAAACCTGTAGTTTAATATTTTATCTGTTGTTTTGGTTGCTGTAGACAGGATAAGCAGAATATGTTATTATTGAAAGAAATTAGTCAACTGAAAATGAAATTTTCAAGGAATGATGCATATAGTGGCTATATTGCCATTGTGAAGCTTTTTGCATAGAGTTAATGAAGTGCTTGAGGTTCTAGGGAATAAAAGGTGCTATACAAATATAAGGAATTATCACTAAAAAGTTTTTCCCTCCAGGCATTTTGGATTTTGCTGTGTGTTACAAGGATGCATTTGCAGTCTTCTTTCATTCCAAGTGCTTCAGCTTAGATGGGCTCCAACCCTCCCTCTGCAAATCCAGCTACAAAAATGTTTATATAAAGAAACAGTTTCTAAATCATATTTTGCTGCTAACTTGAAAAATCCTGCCTTGGTTTAAACTTTCTCTAGCCATGTTGAAGACCAGGAGGGACTAGGTAGCAACCTTCTCTCAAGAAGTTTCGAAATGCTGTTTTAAAACCATTATTAGGCCTTGTCTGCATTGGCGGAGAAACAATACAGGATACAGCCAGAATTACTGCAAACAAAAAATAACCTATGCAGTATCTGGCTTGATTTTCAAGAATCCTATTGTATGGTTCTTAACTGGCCACACATGTTCTTTCACTGGTCTTAGAGTATCTCACTGGAGGCTGGTCCTAAAATTTCTACTTCACACACACATGCAATCCCAATTTTCTGTCATTTTGTGTATATTTCTCAGGTCTTCTTAATCCAACATGCAACCTTTAAGATAATCTACTACTTTTCTTAAGTGGCAATAGAACTAGAATTAGAAATTGAAACAAGACTTCTGACACCACTGGACATAATCTTTTCCCACACCACCATTTTGATGAAATATTGCACTTATATTCTCCATTCATGCCAAATGTGGATTTTTCTTTTGAGCCACAGATTTTGCAAATCATAACTATTTTTTAGAGTCCACTACTGCTAATGGAATTGGGCCTGTTAGTTCAGGTGCTAAGTTGAGAGACTAAAAAGATTGCTAGATACCTTTAAACTCATAATAAATTGTGGGATTTGGCAGCATTAGAACTAAAGTTCAGATTTCCTTATGCTAAGCATTTTACTTGTTCTCAAATAGGTGTGAAATAAATAAACCACTCCACTTCTAGAAGTTAACGCTTTTATGGAATTTGGTGTTTTCCTGTAACTATTAATTACAGAATTGAAGTGAGAATTGCTGTTCCTTAAAAGTTATCTGCTAGGGGACAAAATATACTTAAGTAAGTGTGATGACCTTCAAATGATCATATACAATAAAACATATGATATTTAGCAAGAAACATTGGGGTAGTATTAATATTTGCTTTCTCATGTTTTTATTGTTTGTATTTTAGTTAGTGTGGAGCGCATATGACTGAGAATCTTACAAGAACTCTGTGGATTGCACAAGATGATGATGTTTCTTGTGTTTAAAAGCAGTGGGAAAACTGTCCATACATGCTCCAAAACATCAGAACTCGATTTTATAAATGTATATTTTCAGAAAACAAGCGTAACTCTCAGAAGAATAATATTAGCATTCATTAGGGGACTGAGTGCTTTAGGGTACTGTTAATGAAATTCATAGCCTTTTTGCCTGTGGGCTATTAGTTTGAATTCAGTCTAATTCAGTGGAGATTAAAAACTGGCCTATTTAATGGCCTTTTAGTCATCCCTAATGAGTTGAGTTTGGTAGGTCTCAGTCCCACAACATAAACCATTCACACTGCTTTCTCCTAACGGGCAAGCTCCAGAGAACCCCCCAAATTTAATGGATTCTGGGGAAAATTAGTCTCTGGTACCATGAAAAAAAAAGCAAAGAAAAGCAAAAGCCTCAATACACACTGGTTACATGAGCACTAACAAACACATTATTTTTAAATGTGGAATTTATAGTGATATATAAAGTTTATAAATTAGCAAATTAGTCGAGCATGTGACATATGTTGGCACACAGCTATACTGAATGCAACATGACAAAGACTCCCAAAGGGGATATCTACACCTGTGCATAAGATTACAACAACACATTAGATGTTTAAATGTCTCTAGGATTCACTTTTATCAGGAAAAAAAATAGGATCAGAACAGATATCTGAATAGTAACTGCAGTTACAGAAAATTATGCTGAAAAAAATTATTACCTAGTCTGCCTCCATTACTTCACAGCAGAGTCAAATGCTTCTAAATTTTTCTTAATTTTTCTTATATTTTCTTAAAAAAGATACTAATAACGTTTCCAGAACCCTGTAGAGAATATATGCCAGTTTTATTTATCCATGACTGTCTAACCAAAGTTTCTTTCAGTACAGTTTGAAACCGTTAAGTTTTGCCCTGTCTTCAATGGACTTAGTGGAAAACGTACTTTTCTCCCCATAGTCTTTTATTCACTAGACACATTGCTATTTTCAATTAGGGTCACATCTTTTAAAAATGTTTATTCCGTGCCCCCCCCCGCCCCTTCCTTGTACTATCTTTTATTGGCCTTTTTTGAAAGTAAGTTTCTTGAAATGCAGAGACCAAATCTGAACATACAGATAAGCCTTTACCAGTTTTAAATATGAGGAATTCTTCATATGTCCTAGATATGACAGTTCTGTTTACACATCTCTCTGTACTGCATTTTTTTTCACAAGAGTGTGACATTGTTGATGCATGTTCTGTTTGTGATTTACTCTGATCCCCAACCCCTTTTCTGTAAACCCGGTGTCTATTCATGTGTCTTGCAATAGTGCAATTGTTATTTTCCTGTTTAAATGTCGAAGTTGGCACTTGTATTTATTCAATTGCATCCTATTTCTGCAACCACTTTTTCAACAATATTTTGAATTCTTTTATTGTGCTGCAACATGCTTCCAGCTCTGCCATTTGGCATTGCTGGCAAATCCAATCCATGTAAACTGTACTCTGTCACTCATATAATTAGACTTGGTACCAAACTCAGGACATGCCCACCTCCAGGGAATTTGCTGTTCCCACTATTTGTCACAGGGAAGCATCACTGATGTAATTTTGTACCACTGCAGTCATTTCAGCATGCTGTCTTTTGGTTGCTCAGTTAAGAGTTCTCTGAGACAGTGTCAAAAATCTTACTCAAGTCAAGCCATAACAGATCGAGGGCTACTCAAATCCAGGGCCTGTTACACTGTCACAGCATGGGATGAGCTTGGCTTGATGTGATTTTCTTGACAAATCCATGTTGGCTGTAGCTTATCACTTCATTAGCTACCATGTACTTAAAGATGTGTGATTATCTGCTTCAGTACTTTTCTGGGAATGGAGGCTGGAATGATTGACAGTTCTTGACCTATTCCCCCTTTTGGAATTTTATGTGCTGTGTTCTCCCTCTCTCCTGAATTCTGGTGTCCTCCCGGGCTCTCTGACCACTGCTCACATCTCTGACATTGCCTTTCTCTCTCACTCCAACGTGAAATCCTCCGGGCCTGGCAAATCTGAAGGGAAAAAATCTAATTCATCCAAGCAGTCTCTGCGCATTTACCATTCTGCCCCTTTACCGGGGTTTCCCTCAGAGCGTTAATCTGACAAGAGAATGGCACCGGATGTTTCCGCTTTCCCGGTGTCACCTCGTGGCCTCCCGCCCCCCGCACGGGCCGGCGGTGCCCGGGCCGTGTCCCCCGCGCTCGGCTCTCCGCACCCCTGGCAGCCTCCGCCTGCCTTCCCGGCGGCACGGGAACACCGCGACGCGGATCCCGCCGCCGCTGACGTGGTTTCCCAGGTCTGTGGGCACGGAGGTGAGGGGAGGCCGCGGGGGCTGTTAGGGCCCAGCCTCCCGGGCGGTGTCTCCTCCGCGCCACTGGAGCGCGCCTGGCCCGGGAGTGCCGCGCGCCCCGCGGGACCGCGCGCGGCGGGAACGGACGCGCGCGCCCGCCGTCTGACCGGGAGGGGCGGGAAAGGGCGCGCGCTCCCTGTGGGGGAAGGGGCTGTGCGCGTGCACGCTCCGCCCACTTCGGGGCGCGTGCACGCGCGCCCGTGTGTGTCCGTAAGCGCGCGTGGAGTGGCGGGGCGGTCGGGAGGTTTGCGCGATGACGTCACGACGGCGCGCGCAGGACGTAACCCCGGCGTGACGCACAGCCCGGCGAGCCCGTGAGTTTCCCGTTACGATTTATTTTTTCGTGCCGCGGCCCCGCCGCCCCCGCCCGGCCACGGGGGGACCCGGGGAGGGGGAGGCGCGCGCGGCGGGGCAAGGGGTGCGGG
>VYXB01004616.1:696768-757535 GCA_013397135.1 Pachyramphus minor
CCGCCCGCGCTCCGCCTCCCCCGCACCTCCGCCGCTCGGCCCGGGGAGCGGGTCCCACAGCGCTGCCCGGCCGTGCTGGTCGGCCCGGGAAGGGTCGTGTGGTCCCGTCCTGGGACAGCGGGAATGCGCGCTCCTCTCCTACCCTGCCGTCCCTGCCTGGGTGCCACGAAGCGGAGCGGCTCCTAAACGCGCGGTGTCGGTACAAAGGGCTGGCGAGGGGCGCTGGGCGGTGTGCCCTCGGACCGGGAGCGGTGGCGGGCTCCCGGAGCTGAAGTGGTTTACATCAGCGAAGGAAAAGTTATTAGATCAGGTATCGAAGTCGTGTTCCGGGGCTCCGAGCTGCTTCAGGATCTGGCGGTTTCTCTGACTAAGTTTGTGTTCCATCAGGTTTCAGTGGTGAAAATCAGCTTGACAAATGTAACTTTTATGAAATGCAGAAAGTTATTTTCTTTTTAGAGGTTGTGTGTAACTTTCAGTCTGCTGGAAATACTTCTGTTGTGGTAGTTTGATCTGTAAACTGACAAGTCATAGTCTTAATGAAAACCAAGCATGATATATCAAAATAGGTTTCCATCAGTGTCATACAACTCTGGCCCTTTAAGCAAAATCTCATTTGCAGTGATACTCTGATTCTTGCCCCCCCTTTCTAGCATGTAATTTAATTATGAAGATTGTGTCATGGAACTTTGCTTTCAAACGCATATGGGGCATGAATGTGCACCAGATTTTAGGGTAAGAAGCCATTTCATGTTGTGTAGATCAATGAATTAACACATGGGACGGACGCTCATAAGAGGCTGATAAGCATTTCTGGAATTCTGTTATGGAATTGTACATTTTACTGAAAAGTTTGTGCAATATGTTGGTTTTTTATATAAATTTCTAAATATTTTTATTCAAATTATAAAATAAATTTTAAAGATAAGATTTTTCACAGTGGAGAGTGAAGTGCTTCAGAGTCTTTGTAACTTAGTGTGATTCTTCTGTGTAGAATTCTTTATTACCTGACTTGTGCAAGGCAGGTGATTTGAGGGCAGAATAAATGGACTGATTAGACAATGCAAAATAGATCTGGGGAAGCTTTTAGTGGGTCACTTAGGTGCAGAGAAAATGCAGCAATTTTCTTATTGGAGAGGAGTTTAAGTAGAGTGCATGAAGGAGCAGTGCAGTGTGACAATCCTATTAACTGACTTATAATCAGAGCTGATGTTGCAAACCTGTCTAATGTAACTGCAGAGGGATGTGGTGCAGAGCTATACAAGAATTAACAGTGAGAATTGAAATTAATAATCTTCAAAATATGGTCTTAAAATAGTTTCTTTCCAGGACTAGAGTATTCATTCCAAGAGGTTCTTTCTAATAAAAAATCTACCCAAGACACAGGAATTTTCTAGAGGAAAAAAACAAGTCATAGTGTCACAAAAGTGACTTGACTTTTCTTTTTATAAATTTTTTTTCTTTTTTTAAGTCTGTGTGGTATTTTTTAAATTAAAAAAAAATAAACTTGGACAATTATCACTGTTCAAAAAAAAAAAAAAGGCAAAGGTGTACTTCTCTGGCTTTATTTAAGTATTATGATGTCCAACATCTGATTTATACTGAGTAACACTAGGAGGAATAAACATAGGAAAGTATGGAAGTTAATAAGTGAATGCTAAAAGAGAATTGAAATCTCAGCAAGTGACCTGGCTAGTAGGAGGTAAAGTCACTGACCACTTAGAGCATCTTTGTGAGGTTATTTAGTACAGAAATGATTGATTGAAGTAGGAGAGTCAGCAACTGAATAAACAGGATATTAAACAAGAATGGCAGTGCCTTCCACTTCAGAATAACTCAATGTCATATGGACACTGAAGTCAAGGGTTGTCAGTGGAATTTACTGAGCAATAGTTTGTGCTTATACTTGCAAGTATTAGCACAACCTATTAGCATATATACTTTTTAATTTGAGCCTTTTAAAGTCACTTGTGGAGGAAATGGAACTGAAAAAGAAATAGAATTTTCCATATTAATAAAACACACACATGCTCACACACACAGTTATTAGTTTCAAATACTTTCAGACTTTTAACCAGCTTGCAAAAAATCTGAGAGCTTAAAACTGGGAAAAACTGGATAGTTGCGTCACTTGCTCTGCAACTTCACATGAAGTTGGTTTGAATTAAAGGTGTTTGAACAGTCACTGATTCACTATGTCAATAACTCACTTTGCTCACATTTTTACATTTTCAAGTACTTTTTTGTCTTCAGCAAAGTTCAAATGATGTGGCTGTTAGACAGCTACCTTAAGATATTTGTTTTATAGATTTCGCTAATGTTAGTTCCTTTAAGCCAAATTGAATTAGTTTCCTCTGTGCTCTGGATTGTGGAGCACTTTGTATTATGTATCCAGAGATTGGGAAGAAAATAATAAAATTAAACAATGTTGCACTCACTTAAATTGATGTTGAGACTGGGTTAACTTGGCATAACCTCCAAAACTAGATTCCTTCAGATGAAAATAGCGTCTACCCAACTTCAGAGTGTAAAGGAATCCCTGGTAAACCAAAACAAGTCTGTCTTCTCTAAAAATAAGTTAACTGGTCTTCTTGAGCACTCTGCCTATAAACTAAATCTATAAGCTGTTTTTTGATAATTAACATTTTTCCTTTTTTTCTT
This sequence comes from Pachyramphus minor, assembly GCA_013397135.1. Lineage (NCBI taxonomy): Eukaryota > Metazoa > Chordata > Aves > Passeriformes > Tyrannidae > Pachyramphus > Pachyramphus minor. The sequence continues at coordinate 699,427 of VYXB01004616.1, forward strand.
TTTTTTTTTAGTATAGATGCAAAGTTCATTTAGGTACTGCATAAAGAGCTAAAATTACCCGAGGAAGTTGTGAATGTTGGCCATTCTGGCTGATATACATAAAGATACTATTGGACTGTCTAAGTTGAAGGATTTCCTGTAGTTTGTAATATTATGAAAAAAATACCCTTTTAATGCTTAATTAACAAAAAAAACCAAAGACCGAACAAAAACTCCACATACACTTCCTTGCCTGTATACATTGTGTCCCTTAGCTCAGGTAATAGGAGCCTTTCACACGAGCAGGGACGGTAGGAAAGTTATGCCCATGTTGTTCACAGAACTGTAGAAAAGACATGAAATGGTCACTTGGACTTCCCCTGTTACATAAAAACAGACACAAATACAGTGCACCTCTCCAGTGCAGTAATCTTGTGACATGTAATTTGATGCTGAAATCACAGTTCTCCATCAAGAAAGACCATGTAATGAGTTTGCATAAACTTCTAATATGTGGGTTTTTTAAAAAAAAATGGAAAAAGCATGATAGGTGATCAGTCATGTTACTTACCTAGAGTGCAATGCAGTGTCATGTAGTGAGTGTTTCGTCTTGGTACAAAGTTTACCCAGAATCCATAGTATTTGCTCATAAGTGATGTTGCCTCGTTGAAGGAGAGCAAGATTTTTTAAATTTCAGGAAATAAAATATCAAAAAAAAAGTTATCCAGTTGTGGTGCATTTCTGTCACACTTCAACTGTACACAACAGCTGTTGATAAAGTGTTTCTGGAATGCCCTTATATTGCCAGTGAGGTTAAAGGGGGGAAGATAGTGGCTTAACAGTGAGTATTCATGTTTTGCTTACACTAAATATTAACTGACTTCATACTTCCAAGCAAACTTGGTGATGCAGAGAAGTCTCCAATAGAAGTAATTTTAATACTCTTGGAAGTATGGGAACTGATGGTTCATTCTAAATCCAGATTTTGGAAATGGAATTCTCTAGTTGACATTTATTGATTCATACTGAGTGCTTAGTCTTACAAATAATTAACTAGTTTAAGGATAATGGGTTATTTAGTAATTCAGTATTTCTTGAAACTTATTCCAGTTTATGTGAAGTTCATGCTCAACTCAGAATAAAGGTCAGATTGCTGGGCCTAGGAATATTTCAGGCCTAGTGGTAGTGTTTAGTAACTTTTCAGTATGCTGAACACTGCCAGTTAAATATCATACTTAATCGTTTTTTGGGTTTCTTTTTTTCATAAAGGGACATTATTTTGTGAGTATTTGAATGATTGTACTTTTTGCTTGCCTTAAGTGGCTACTTGATGTTATACCCTTCACAAAGCAGCTGGAGCAGGGGAGTGGATGCATCTTGGGAAACAGGATGGAAGGAGTTACAGGTGCCTTAGTGACTGGTCCAGTTGTAGCTGAAGACATGAATCGAGATTGTTGTGCCTTGCCTGTTTCTGGACCAGCTGTTAGCACCTGCTTGTGAAAGTACTTTCCACAGCAAAGTGTATCTCTTGTGTAATTTCTTTCTATTTACAAGCTTTTACCTGATGCATCCATTTGTAGTTTGAGTAGAAAACATAAGCAATTCCTTAACAAATATACCTTTGAAATGTAGTAATGAATCCGTCCTGCCTACCTTTTCAAGGAATAATAATTCCATATGTTGATAGCACTGAGTTGTGCTTTATAGCCTGTACTTTGCCAGTGGGGCTTTTTGGTAGGGACAGGGGTGGGTTTTCCTGAAAAGGCATACAACAGGAGGTCAGGACTGCTTTTGGAAAACTATTACGTATGTCTGCTCCTGAGGCATGGCAGCTCTCAAGCTGCTCCTTGCTGCTGCTGGTAGGAAGTGGTTGGTGTCTGTTTCTTGTCTGCCTGCAGTCAGTGGGGTGATGGTGGGTGGTGCTTATGGTTTAGGGTTTTTGTTGGTTCGGTTTGGGTTTTGTTTTTTTTGTTGTTTTGCTGCTTTTCAGTGAGTGTTCTGGCTGATAGCTTGCTTTTTTCCTGGAGTGGCTGTTCTCTGAATGTTTCTGTTTTTTCCTCCTGCTTCCACTTGCCTCTCCTAGGAGCACTATGAGATACAATTTTTGATGACTACTTTTGGAAAGCCCTTAATGTTTATAATGTTTGTTGCTGATACTTTTCTTCATCTTCAGATGTATGCATATTCAACAGTTTTGTGGCTGTAGAGTTTCAGAAACGGTCTCTGATATTAACTTAATTTTCCAAATTTATGTTTTTCAGTCAGAAGAGTTTGGAAGTTTAGAGAATTTGTATCCTAAAATTAGGCTCCCAACAATCAAAACAGTGGTTGTAGGGTTGCAGGTTATTGTATTTATGCTTCTTTTATTTGCAAAGAAATTATGTGTTCCTGTGAATGTTCTTAGGAGCCTTCACCAAAGAGACTACATTCTGTGTGATAATTGGTGTGGAGGACTGAGAAGGGGAGTATTTTTTTCCGACAGCTGTATTTTTGTTGTTGCTGCTAAGTCGGCTTGGTATTAGAAACAATATTTTCAAGAGAGGACAGGCTCTGCCTGCAAAGTTCCAATATAAACAACTTTTTTCCTTCACACAGAAGTGCTGGGTTTTTTTGTTTTAATACCATAGCTATGAGTGTATTTTCTGTGAGAAAGTCTTGATTGTGTGCCCTGTCACAGGGAGTGGGAAGTGACAGTTGGGCAGCTGGCTTCTTCCAGTTCTCTCAAGCAGTGAAGTGAGCACTCTACCCTCCTCTACTTCCTATTTTTTAACATATATATTGGCATCAGTTGAAATCATCTTTTCTATCTTGAACAGAACTTAAAAATTGAGAATCTGTGGCATGTAATGAAAATAACTGCACTGTGTACAAATTATAGTGAATATTAGAACATTAGAAATGTTAGAAAGTTACTTTAAAAACAGTTTTTCATCTTGTGAGAAGTTGAGAATAAAATATCAGAACTCTCTGATCAGGTACTTATTAACAAAACATATGTTGTGGCAGGTTTTTTGCTGGGGCTAAAGGGGGACAGGTTGGTTGGGGGGACATGTGATGTTGAATTAACCTAGATGAGCTGCAGGGAAAAAATTGGGAGGGTTTGGAGCAATTACAGATGGGAGGGAGTAGAGCTTGCACATCTGGAATGCAAACTGAACTGAAGTGCTAAAGAAACTGAGGTGAAAAGGTTGCTTTTGTGGTACATGAACCAAAGATAGTAGGTACTGTCTTTTGTATATTCTTTCTACATCTTTGCTTTGGAGAAACCTTTGAAGGTTTGTTTCGTCTGACTTGTTTTTTATATAGAAGTGCTTTGGGATGGTGATTGTCTGTTCTCTTGAATGTGTTGGACTGTAGTAACACAAGTGATGAGAAGTAGTAGACTTGCTGGTGAGCTGCTTTAGGACAGATTCTCACAGCCCTTTCCTTTTGTTAGTGGTTAGTATCCAGTGCCATGTTCCCCTTAATGCCAAGCCCTTGTTCCCAGACTTTCTAGGTGGTGAGACTTGCTGGTGAAGTTCACTGTGATTTCACTGCAGTACATGTGGCTGAAAGTGCTGGTGGATGAGAGAGGTCCAGTTTCTTTCCTGGCATATGTGAGGCTTGGAGAGGAAGAAGAACAGCTTGTCTAGAAAAAAGTGGTTCTTCAGGTATCTCTATCACAATTTAAGACTGTTGTTGCTTTTCAGTGTTTTACCCGCAGTAACGAGCACTAAAAGGCAGAACATATTTCTGCACAGGGGAGAGAGCAAAAAATAGAAATGATACTTGGGAGAAACCTTTCAGGTTCCTATATAACTGAAACGTCACACTATTTCTAAAAATACCATGCAGGTACTATGGTATTTCATTTTTAAAAATGTCTTTTAGACACTAAAAACAACTGGGGAATTTGCCTTCTATTTTTTAGTCCAGTGAGGTGAGCAGAGATGTTGATGATGATGACTTGTCTAGCAAGGATTTATGTCAAAAACTCTTGACTTTATGTAACCTTAGTCCATGCAGATCTGGTTCTTTTGTGCTCTCCTGGTAATCCAGTGTAAAGTATATGAAAGAGGCTTAGGTATGTTTATTGTCTCTTCTGTTTCTTAAGCTACTTCTGAAAGTTTGATTGGGAAATCTGTTTTGGTCAGGAAAACTGGCAAACTAAGCGTGTATAGTGTTTTTAGCCCCAACCAGATGAGTTGTCTAAGGATATGGCATGTTGGAAATACTGAGCTTTTCCATTTGTTTTTATGTGTTTGGAAGAACTAATTCAAATAACAAAAGAATCAAAGACTGAAAGCTTTTGCCTGATTGATAGCTAAGCAAAAGGAAGTGAACAGTGGAACCAAGTCCACAAGCATTTAAAGAGTTCAAGGCAAGAGAAAGTTTAATGGAGCCCTAATCTTGAAGTGAAGCCTTTGTAGGACTGCTGTGCCTTCGTGCAGTTTAGCATGGAAACTCCATAGGTGTTTATTAAACAGTTTAGAAAGTAAACCTCAGGGTACTGCATACCTTGAGTAGAGACCTTGGGGTAGATCTTGAAAATATCTAGAATAGAATAGATAGAATAATTTTGTAGAGTAATTTTGGAGCAAAGTCTTAGTAACTTGACAAAACACTTGGAATTATACCACAGGAAACGGTCCTGTATGGTGATGATGTTAGTAATAAACCTTGTGGACTCTGTCCATTTGAACACAGGGACCATGAATAGGAGCTTACTAATGGATGATGTATCAGAGCTGCTCTGTGGTTGTGGTGCTGGTGATGTGCAGCTGGTTTAGCTGAGTGTTCACAACGGTAACTGGCGATCAAAAACTACATTTCAGGGAGATATGTGGAGGCATTTGCCCCACTGAGCACCAAAGTGAGGGATGGATTTTTACATTTTCAGTGGCTATTAAGGCGATAGCATTGACAGCATATTATAACTTCTTCATCAAAACCGATCCTGTGTCACCAAAAAGCAGGCTCCGGCAAAATGAAGGAAAGGCTTTGTGTTAGTGGTTAAGTATATGTGACTCCCCAAAGTGATCTTTCATAGATTATAAAGATTATGGCTTGTATATCGACCCAATTAGAAAGTATTTTATAGCTTCACTTCAAATTTGATAAGCAGTTGTATAAAATACATGTATATATTATTTGGGGAAAACTATTGCTGGAAGAATGGCAGTACTGAAATTTATATTTTGAGTGATTGTTGTGTATGGTTATTTTCTTTGTACTGGAACATTCAAGTCACAGCTTACTCCTCTGCTAAGGAAGCAGGCTGTTTGGGAGTTAGTGGTGATGTTTGCAGAGACTAATACTCTAGAATGTCTACTCTGTCCTCTGCTGGAAGGTACTGTCATAGGAATATCAAAATAAAATCTGCCACATCAATTCAGAGTTCAGCATAAACCTACCTTCATTTTAAATGTAAGCCCTTATATATGAGCAGAGGTTTATGAATACTTAGGAAAATCTAAGTGTGCATGAAATCTCTAGGAAATTTTTGTTAGCTTCTACATTTTCACAGGCGCAGAAAATGTGTTTCCTCTGAGGCTTGGAACAGGAGATTCCCTCTCCTGCCATGGTCAGAAAATGTCAGAAATGCTGTCTAGACAGACAACAGCAGGCATTAGAGCTCGTGATCTCAGCAAAGCTACCCTTTCATCTGGAACAAACTTGTGAGGAACTGAATTTGGACTTAGGATCCTGTTTTATAGGGGGTACTTATGTGCTAATGCCAGTTCACTATTTCTTCCCATTGCTGTTACAAATATTTATGTATTTCACTTTCTGTTAATGCTCTTTCACCACTGCTTTCTTTCAAACTGTCATGATACAAGAAAAGAGAGATTTTTTTTTTTTTAAAGAAAGAAGAAAATAATGTCATTTATCACTAATTTTGAGCTGTAGGATTTTAGGCTCAACCTTTTTTAAAAACTGCCTTGAAGTCTTAAGAAAGTATTTCAAGTGTTGCCATTTTTAAAACTGCAGCAATGTAGAGGAGGAGTTGAAAATGAATGTGTATGCTAGTTTGTCTTAAAACAGTTTTGTAAATGTAGAAAATTCAGAGATATGTCAGTGTACTAAGAAATTGCTTTGACTCCAGCACTTGCTTTGATTTTGTAATGTGTGATCTGGGAAGGGGTTCTCAGTGACTGCTGTCAGTGGTGACTGAGGCTGTGAGCCTGTGGCCAGGTGATCTTGGATTAGGCTGGATTCTTAGCGCCTGCAGGTTAAAAGGATGAACTGCAGCACTGCTCTCCTCTTAAAATATCCTGCGGATTGGCCGATCTCCTGAATGTAGGGTTTGGTTGTTTGGGTTTTTCTGAAACGCAAGCTGCCATACTGTTATATTTCCATTAGTGTAAACTGAAATTGTGTCAAGTGCAGTGATAGGGAACACTGTTCGGTGAGTACATTGGGCTGAAGACAGTCTGGAGGGAGGTGTCTGAAGAGCGTAGCTGGAGAAACTGCTGAGCACTTTGGTGCCTTTGGGTTTATACACGGGTTGCAGTAGGGGCTGTTGGCTTTGGAACAGTGTTAAAGCTCAAAAGAAAATGGCTACCAGAAATCATTGTTGCTACAGTAACAACATGGCTTGATTATTAATGTGCTGCTTTAACTACTGTTAAAAATGTTGTGTGAGATGCTGCTTTTAAGTTAAACTGTCCTTAATGGAAACAGATATTTTCATCCATTTAGATATTAATGGATATCATCAGGCTTCTTGTTCTAGAATGCCAGTCTTTTTATTGGAAAAACTAATTTCTAGTAAATATTTTTTAGAATCTCATTACTGCTTTTTCTACACCAGGAAGTTGCTTAATGGTTTTAAATTTTAATAATAAAACATAAATGTTGTTTCCCTCTGCGAATAAACTTGCAGAGGGAAAAAACCAATCTAGAGGTACTATTTCACAAAATAAGTGGAATCTGGTAACATAATTCTGGCTTTCTGAAACTAAGCCCTTAATGTTTTTTTTCTGCCTGCAGCAAAGCTTTTTTTTTAAAAAAAAGATATTTCTGTATTTTGAGTTTGAAATAAATACGCCCAACCTATACCCTATTTGAAGGTTTATAAGTAAGAATCACACTATAGAGTGGAATCTACTTGGGAACTATATTTTATTTCACAAGGGTGTAAGTGTATGCATTGTGTAGTAAACTTTTTGCAGGTTTTCTGTTAATATGCAGTTACATTGAGGAATTTCAGAGTTGTGTAATGCAGTACATCAGAAAAGGGGTATGTCAAGTTCAGTGAATGTGTTAAGATTAATTGATGCGATTCTGTCTCTATTAGGATTCTACAGGTGGCAGATTGGTGGCAGGTGTGGACTGACAATAAACTGTGTCTGCTTTGTCCCATACCTAAAGAAGATCCCATTTTTCTGTACTTTTTTTGGCTTTTGGGAGATTTTGGTGAAGTTCACTGTCAGACTTCCCAACTGAAAAGGCATTGGATTAATTCAGGAGAGGTAGAGCTGATAAACTATTTACAGGCATATGTGCCAAATACACATAAGATAAAACTTTGAAATTGTAGAAAAATGCATGGTATGTAAAGACAGATGTTTGAACCATAGAATGTTGCTGCTTGGTGGTACACAAAAGGGGATGCACTAGTTTGATGTGCACAGCCTTAGCTTAAACTTTGCTGATTTTTATAGCTGGCCTGCTTCATGCTTTTGTTAAAATTCTGTAGTTTTGGAGAAGGGAGAGGACAACACTATAGATGTCTAACACCACTGTGTAGTTTGGTATTTTAAAAACAAACCTGGAAATATAAGAGACTGTTTTCTAAAAATGAGCTGCCTCAGCTGTTTCTTAAAGCGTGCTTTTTTTTTTTAAGACTCAAGATGCATGTTTTTTAATTAAGGCTGTTGGTTCCTTTAGAAAAGCATTGTGATGTGCAAAGTGATGAAGCTTTCCTGTTTTGGATTTCCAGTTAATTACTTTCAGCTGAGAAGTGGGGTGTGCAAACTTGAAGGAACCATAATCAATTTTATTGTCAGGTAGGCATGATTACATGTAACTGGCAGTTTTCTGGAGTGCTTTTGTGCAGTGCTTATAGTTAGAGGGTATGTCACTGTAATGGGCTTATATGATATACACATATATATACATGTATAACATATACATGTTATAACACATATACACATATGTATATATGTATAAAAATGCAAACTGGAGCAGAGAGTGATTCTGTAACTGAAGGGTAGAGGCAGTTGCTGCACAGATAATGTATTGATGAGATTTTGCTGACAGCATAATGAAAGTGTTCAGTGTCAAGGATGATGCCAAGGATATGTACAGTGCCATTAGTAGTTTGGAGCAGAATAGAGAGATGATGCCATTTCATGCTGTAAGCTTTCCCTATTTGAGAAAAGCTGTTATATTTATGGTATATAAGTGCAGCAAACAGCTAGTTTGCATGGTCAAGATAAATAGGCTGCAGGGTGACTGAAAATTGCAGGCTTTTATTATGTGAGTGGTATGTTGATCTGTAGCTCAAACAGGTAGAGAAATTATAAAGAAGGTGAATTATTTTTCAGCAACTTATTGCTTATGGTAAATCTCATTTTGAAGAATGCTGTTCAATTTAGTTTGATATTGATAGACTGTAAACTTATTTATTAAATATCAATGATGACCTAATTGATGCTGTAAGCACAGGTTCTTTTTTTTCTATTCAGGCTACTCACTCTCACTACTTTTTTCCCTACTGTGATACTGCTATTAATGTTGCATTCAACTACTTGTAATTTTGTTTGGACTGAAACAGCTTCCCAGTCTGAGGTATGATCAGTTGTGTTCATTTCCTATGCTGTAACAATTTCCTTGAAGTGCTTCACCGTCCCATACGGGTTGTTGTCAAAAAGCAAAACTTGCTACAAGTAGAAAAATGAGAGATTTCAGCACTTCCACGTGAAAGCCCTACCACAGCTTTGGGAACTGTGCGTATGGCTTTTACTGTGATGAACAGACAAAGGAAGAACTGTAACTTCTTTGAACTGTTTTTCAGATAATTCTCAAAATCTGGCAGATGATTCAAAATGCAGGAGGCAGTTGTCTCTCTTGTAGTCCCTTGCTTGCTTGCTTTTGTTCAGTTACTGCAGATTCTTTGAAGTCAGAAGCATCTCCAGTAAAAAGACTTAAATTTTGTCACTTCATGTTATAAAGTCTTAAGCTTTTGCTTAATTTGACTTCTGGGTAATTCAGGCTTCAGTAGGATACCTGCTCTTAAATACCACTTTTCATTAACTATTGTAAGAAGAATAATTATTAGTTTTCCTTTAAAAATTTAATTTTAGTAAATTTGATGGTGGCATTTATGATTCAGTTGGTTAAACTACAGTTGGAATAGCACAGATTGAGTGGTTTTACAAATTCTCAAAGGGAATTTTGTGATTTTAGAAAACCTTATGTTTAAATTCAAGTGATTTTATTTAATTATTTAATCTGCACTGAATGTTAGTTCTGGGTATTTGTGGGTACTGAATGTAGAGTAAGTTATTTTTATACTTTTTAAATAGGAATCAAAGGCAATCAAAGCTCCTTCTGCAAACAGAAAGCAGGAAACTACATTCTGTACAGACAAGGTCATTACTGACTAGCTGTTAGGAAGATGGTGGTATAGGCTTGTCTTTAAAGACCATTTCAGCTGTATTAACTGATATAGGAGACTCTTATCAGCTGAATTTTTGCTTTTTCAGTTCTCTTCTAAAATTACTTTATCCCTGATACTTGTGTGTACAGTTTTGGCTGGAGCTTTTTCTGAGTTTCTTTAATAGACTTTCCTTAGCATAATCTCTGCTTTCTGCTGGCTGTTTTTTTACCACACTGATACTTAGGATTATTGGATTTCTGTAAGATTGTAGATGTTTTCCAGAGCTGCATCAGATATTAGAATGAAATATCTGCACCCACCTTCATCTTTTTAATTTAGCAGATTTTAACGGTGGGGCGGCCATATCCTGATAAATGTACATGCCACTCTCAACTAACTAATCAAATTTTCTAAGTCTTGAATTCAAGACTACAGTTGAAAGCCTTTTGCTGTGTTTTTATGTCAAGATGGTGGAATGGACTGTTTAGCCACAGTTTATACCAACAAAAGTAGTTTGTATAGTATAGTCATTCTGGCCTTTGTTTCTTCCTTTTTGGTCCTTCCCACACAAGCATAATCAGCTATAGGGGCAAAAGCTAGTTTTATATTACATTATGACTCTCTTAAAAAAACCCGCAAACACAATAAAACACGAAACAAACAACCAACAACAACCCCACACACATACACAACAACAGCAACAAAAACTTCAAACAAACCACGAAAAAAACTTCTCTGTGCTATGTCCCTGGCTGCAACTGTTCCAGGAGAAAGGTGATAGTTAGGGGTGGCTAAGTGTCTTCTCCCAGTTAGGTGTAGAAATGTCATTTATTGCAGATCTGTTAGGAAATAAGGGCTAGATAATAGATAAACAGATCCAAGCTCTTGTCAGGATTACAGAAAATTTTATTTAGTCATTGTACACCTTTGCATTCTGGTGTTATCTAGTGTTTTTTCTCAGAGAGGGGGCAAGTTAATAGGAAATACTTCATTATAGCAAAAAGAGCTTTCAGTTCATCTTTTTTTGTTTAGTATTGTTGGGGGTGCACTTGAGATTGTGCCCATGTCCACCATTGCAGTTTTCTTCCTGTTCTCTACCCTATCAGAACAGGCAGCTGCTTATTGCTGAAGCCTGACCATTTTACAGCAGTGCTTGTGCCCTTTCACTCTTTGAATAGTGAGGTGAATGTTCTGTAAATACATTTCTTACCCAATTCTGCATCCCTTTTGATGCTGTTACCTGGTGAGGGAGAGTGACTTTCATTCTCAGTTCTTTTCCTGATAATGAGAATTAAGACAGGAAAATTTGAGCCAAAGCATTTGTGATGTTGAAATATTTGCCTTTCCCTAAGGAGTTTTTGGAGATCTACCTGTCTTGAATCTGCTGGTAAAGAATGTCAGGCACTGGGTTATTTCAAATGTCATCACCCTTGAAATGAATAGTAGGTGTTAGAGTTTGATTGTTTGTACTGGAGTGAGAGGAATCTTCTTTGACAGCAGACAGACCTTTGAGAGGTGAGTGCTGGTTAAGTACGATAGGTCAGGTAGCTTTAAACAGTCTCAGTGCTATCAGTAGTTTGGGCTAAAATCTGGTGTCTCGTGGATTGCCTTGCCTTCATGAAGATGTCTGTGTGACTGTAGTACTGCAAGTACTATCTTGCATTGGGTGGAGCTTTGAACACCAGAAGGATTGAAAAGGAGAGTTAATTCTGAGTTATTGGTAGTGTTTAGTTAATTGTAGGATTTAGAAGATGTATGTTGAAGGCATTTTGCTCAGGGGCAGAGTCATTGGTGTAATTCTTCAGTGAAAGAAGTGTTAGGCTGGGATTTGTCACTGCCCAGCCAAAGTGCACAGGTTTACTGAGATGTCTGGTTTAGTGCTGATCATAATGTGTTTGATAACATAAAGCCTGCAGGGATCTTCTTTCTTATTTTTTTGAATGTTAATTTGGCTCTTTGTACATAAAGGCTTTTATTTTTGTGGGCATTTTTAACTGTTGCTTTATGTTTAACTTCTGTAACTTACAGAAGAGATCCACAGCTGTTTGAAAATAACACTTTTGCTTCTCTAGATGAATGAATACGACTCTAAAACCCAACTAAAGGATTGTAGTTTTTTCTGTAGTAAATCTTATTTGAGAAATGAACACATACACATGGAATAACATTCACGCTTAAGACTGCATGATGTTTAATGGGATACTAAGGAAATGATCCTGGGACTAGGGAAAGGAGCTCAAATACTTATTTTCTGTTGCTTTGTATTGCCCAGCCAGACTTCTTTGAAAGGTCTGTTCTCCCTTACTCTGTCTTTGTAATTTAGGCAAATGGCTTTGAGATAGTTGCAGTCTGACCGGGAAACTCAGAATCAATAAGCTGTGTGTGACCAAAATGAGGGAAGAAATCCTAGCCAGTATGTGAGGACAGGTGTCTTGTTCAGAGTTAATTTTGATGATGACTAAACATTAGTTTGGTCTAGATATGAATAACCAACCCTTTCTGTAAAGATGTGTGCCAGTTGTTGTGTCTGCATTAGAAGTAGACCCAGTTCTGTAGAGATACTGTACCCAAAAACATTCTTGTTTTTGTGCAGCTTCAGTGACTTTCAGAGTCTCTTCCAAATGTTACATAGTCTAGTATCTCCAAATAGGAAGTGAAAAATTTCCTTGTATAGTTCAAAAGATCCATAAGTACAATAGAGCATTTATTTTATCTGACATTAATCAGTATTCACAAAGGCAAACAAGTTATCATTTTAAAATGGGCCAGCTAACCTTAGAACAATAACACAACTCTGCTCTAGAAAAGGTGAGGAATTAGCAAGGCCCAGGCTTAAAGCCTTTCAACACTTAATCTTAGGTACGTTGATCATTTTTGCAAAAAGACTTTTAAAAAACCTTTCATTTGTAACCGTTTCCTTTCTGTGCATTCTTCCTTGTTCAGGGAACTTAAGATAGCTGACTTTGAAAGAACTAGCAGAAAATGCAGCAGTTTTTCTTACCATGCAACTTTTTTCCCCTTGTTTGACCCATGATTTCTTAGTGGATGTTTTAATTAAAATACCAACATCTATGTTACTTGCAAATTACACATGTATTTCAGAGAAGACCACTGGAACTTTCTTCTTTTTACCCTGACACAAAAATGATGGAATACTTTTGTGGCTGTGGATTTCTTATCTCTCTGGTTTGCCAGTCTTGTCTAATAATCTAGGACACAAGCAGAAAATGACAGCTGTACAGTAAATTCTTCTTTTATTTTGCAGGCTTGTTTTATTGTGGAAGTGGATCTTACAGCATAATGTAAATCAAACAAGCAAAGGTGAGTAGAAGTTTTCTGTTGGCCTTATTTTCCCCCCCAAATGCCATTGCATATACAGATGAACATACAGAAAAGTGGTCAGTGAAAATTCTCTTGAAATTTCTATCTTGATTACTGTAATTTATGCATGTAGTGTTACTTCTACAAGACTAAACCAGGAACAAAAGATCTTCACCTTATTATTTAATATTATGATGATGATTACTCTCTTCTTCCCTAAGTTATTATAGTCAAAAAGCTATCAAGGTGTTCTGCTAGCTTGTGAGAGCCAAAATTATGAGTACTTTAAATTAATTTCATTCTCTTCATATTATCCACCTGGTTGCAAAATACTGAGAGTGTACTTTGCATTGTCAAAGCAGCATGTTAAACTTGAACTTACTGTATTAATAAATAACTCTGTGGGAAATTTGACCAGCTATCAGAATAGAATTTCAAATTTTTAATAATGAAATTCTGTTGGAATTTTTTTTCCCTATTTCTGTCTTTAGGAACCCATTGAGGAATAGAACTGAAATGTCCGTTTGCAAAGTGTCCATCTAGGAGAAATTTTCTGTAACTTTGGCGTTTCCCCTCCTTCCCTCACCCTCCTCCTCTGTTATTTTGAGAAAAAGAATTTAGATAAGCCCAAATTTTTTTCTTTTCCATTTACTTGATACTCTACTTCAGGAATAATTTGAACTGTGTTAGTCTATTTAAATTATTATCTTTGCCATAAGATTATGTGAAACATTTAACAAAGAGCAATTTGCTTTAATCTGTTTTGAGTCTTTCAAGAGTATCTTTAGGTAAGGTGCCACAGTTCAGTATATTACTCTGCTTGGGAGACAGGGCATCGTGGCCTTGGGTACAGAGGCTTCCATAACAAACAAAAACTGGCTTCTCAAGTTTTCTGCTTGCCGTTTGACTAATAATGCCATCTCAGAATGTACCTGCTTGCAGTGATCTGATGTTTTGAAGAGGTGAGAGGGAGACCCTGTTTGCTTAAATGAGCTTGTTCCTGATTTCTGATCTCCAATTAATATGTAGACCTAATAATCACTTTAAATTTGTAGTATGTACATTTTAAAATACACAGGAGCTGCTTCATTTGTATCTTCTGTTCTGCTAAGACTTCTTTAGAGGTATTGCTGTCAATTTTAAAATACTGATAATAGCAGAATGCTTTGTGGAGAATTTAAAATTACTCTGAGTATTGATCCTTTTTATAATGTGTAACTGATTCAGGGCTTTGATTATGAATTGTCTTCTAAACTATGAACAATTAAAAATAAGCTCTGCTGCTGTATTATGCATATACTTATGCATAGAGCTTACTGCCTTAGCCTGACGTTGCTGGTTTCTAGAATGTGCTGCTTTGGGAAAAGGAATAAAGATAACTCTGCAAAAGGAGATACTTTATCTGAGAATGAGTGTAAAGTAAGAATCATGGCTACAGAGGGGACTTGAATTGATAGTAAGATTGAAACTGTTACCTGTGCCTTCTAACGCATGCTTTCAGTACCTAAAGCTTAAAGTTTCTGTTCTGTCTCTTCTTAATTTGTGTTGTCTAATAACTGTTTTAAATGCAGAAAATTAGTTGAAAAGTCTAATATATAAAGAATTGAGTGTGTTCTTGAAGCATGAGGTCTTCTGAATGAAACTCCAAAGACCTTTCGACTTACTGGTGTTTAGCTGTGTTTAGCAGAAGAAAGCTGGTCTCAAGGAGAAGGCCTGTGTTCTTGCATACATAACAAGGGGACAGGAAAAATGTGTAAAAGAATACATGGAAACAGTGTAATGATGTTAGATCAGTATTGTTATTGCTTAGAGCAGATCTTGAGGTTCTGATAGTTCTGTAAAAATGACAACTGAATAGTCAGTAAATCAATGAGAATATTACACTTTATTAGGGAACAAAAGAAAAGCAGATCCAATTACACAAATTTGTGGTGTACCATAGTTGCATTGCATTGCAATGTGTATTGCTTTTTGAGTAGTAGTCTAGCTCTGGGACTGAAAAATAGCAGAGCTGAAGACGGTTCAGGAGGGATGACTACAAGAGTTCATTTTCAAGAACAACCTGCATTTCCCAGCTGCCTCTCTTCTGCCTCCACTCATGGATGCAGTGGCTGCAGCATCTCGTAGACTTCTAAACAATAAACTTAACTCCCACAGCTCAGTGTGGATTTGTCCTTTTGTGTAAGCTTACATCTTTTATAGCAGTAACTGAAAATGTGATTTGATTATTTGCTCAAACATTTTTCTTGAACACTTGACCCAAATGCATTTCTTAATGACTCTGCTTGTGTGCTTTCCATTTAGGTTTATTTTTTCAGTAAAGGATTCGGACTTTTATTGTTATGATTTCAAATCACTCACATTCCTAAGACAGATATAAAAGGTATCATGTCCTGACTTTTGGAAATAAAGAAATCTGTTGCTAGTTAAAAACACGTGGGTATAAGATATGTTTTACAAGCAGTTAATGTACCTTATTGGGATAACTGTAGTATTTTTTTCTTAAATTTTCGGATTTACAGACTGCGTCTTCTGAGCTCCACAGGAGGACCTGTTTGTGTTAAATACAGGGGGAGGTGAAGAAAAAATAAGCTTGATTTCAATGTGTTAACAGTACAATGGGCTGCACTTCTGTGTAGCAGCAAAGGTAGAACAAGGTAGATGCTTCTGCTGAATTTCTGTGTAAAGTGAGGTCATATTTCAAGCATTTTAATTATAGGTTATATACAGAATTCTGCATAGGACAAATTTTAGTATGTGGGATTTGTGTTTCTTTGGTTCAGACAGGAATCTCCTATAATTTTAATCTTGCTCGTATTATCCAGGTAACATGAAGTTGAACTTTCTGCCATTAAATCACTTCTGGTGATTTGTAGTTGTTTGGGTTTTTTTAATTAAAAAAAGAAACAAACCCCAATTATTAGCGGGGGACGTGAGCATTTCTTCTCACATGTGTTTTTCTGGTTGTGCACAGTGTGTTATATAGGTTTGGGTCTTTTAAAAACCCTGATTTCATATGTTCATCAGCAAGCATTATAACGTTCTCCAAGTCAACAGAATTTTTTGTGCTTAATCTGCAGAGGTACAAGATGGTTCTTTTTGCCTTACCTGGTACTGCTACTTAGAACCTTACTAGCATTTTAATCCTTGATCACTGAAAGAACATAGAGGATGATGAGAGTCAGTTTGCTGGTAAGGATGAATGAGTGTCACTAATGTAATTCATTACCTTAAGGTTCTAAATGAAATTAGTAAAAGCAGAGTGTCTCAGGGAGTCTTTTTATAATTGAGAAAAATACCATGCTTTAAGAATTAAATAAAATCTCTCTTCATTAGCAGGAGATAGTCTTAAAATTTGTGATAACATTAAAATTGGTGGTGCAAGTGGTTATCAGCCAAAAAACCAAAAATCATAAGAAACTGCTATATGTGTTTCGGGTCATGCTGGATAAAAAGAATGGCAACTTTTATTTATTATAACAGGAAATAAGGCCAGAATTGTTCCAAAGTTGAAAGATGTATTATGTTCACAGATCTGTCCCAATAAAATTGTTCTTAACGTTGTCTTTAAGAAAGGTGCACTGTAAATGCATTTACAGCATCATGTTGTTATCGTACAAGTTTTCATCTGTGATCTGCTGGATTGGTGCTTCACAAGTAGTTCATGCAGGTAACTAACAATACAGTTTAATTAACTTGAGAAATATTCCTGTAAAAATAGTCAAATATACCTGACTTCTAAAAATCCTTCCCAGTTTGGTTGCAATCTTTACCTCCTAATGAAAGCAGATTGAGTAGCTTATCCAGATAACAAGCTGCATGTTTATAGCTCAAGACGTCTTTTGCAGCAGTTACTGAATTCACTTTTTACTGAAATTTGGGGTTATGGTGGAAGTAAGACCTCTTTGGCCATGTAGTTGTAATCACTGGGGATTTGCCTAGAGTTATGTAAAAAGCCTAAAAACTAATAATTAGTTGGTTTATGGATATCTATTTGATTTGTATTGGAAGAAAGGGTTCTTTACCTATCTGCTAACAAAGGGTGTCTGAACAAAAAGATCGAATTGTAGGAAAAACCTTTGTTTTAAAATGAAAATCAGTTTTAGATTTGGAAATGAAAAATCTGGGGGTTCTGTTTTGATTAATTTTAAATGTCTTTCTGTTAGCACAGCATGCTCATATTTGACAGCTGCCAGCTCTGTATGGTCTACATGTGGGGAATAATTAGATTTGCATACAGAATTTCACTGCCACTTGGTGGCAGTACCTGGCTTCAAAAGGACTTGTTTCTGAGCAGATAAGGTGACTGATTCTGTAAAACTGTGGGTTAACGGGGAGTAGATTAGTTTTAAAATTTCTAGAAGTTAGTTCTGTATTTTAGAAATGAAAATACTTTTATTTAGCCTACTGGAAGGATTTGCATTTGTATGTCTCTATGGAAAATCTAGCTATCGCGTCTAATATGTAATTTAAAAGTATTGCTTGTGTTAATAGTATTCTCAGAAGATGTATTTAATGTTCCCCAGTTGAATTATTTTAGCATTTTGCTTCGATTGAGTAGTTTAGTTCAAGTAATTTTAGAGCATAAAATTTGCTTCACAGTAGTATTCTTTATAATATTGCATTCTGCAACATTAAATGGAGGACTGCCAAAGCTGCTTTTTTGCCTTCTGAAATATTTTCTGCATTTTCACTTTTTTATTTATTCATATAAATTTTAGGAAAATATTCCCCAGTAGATTTTTCTATCAACAAAGCTAGTAAAAGTCTGTGCCCTTACTCATAGTTGTTGCCTCTCAATTGTGCCGATTCAGCAGTGTTTGGGTCCCAGCCTTTTAAACTGGATAATGAAATGGCTGATAAAGTCTGAAAGAAGGAACCTGGGGGAGTAGAAGGCAGCAGTTATTTAAACTGGCTTTGCTGCAAAGAAAAGCATAATTCCAATGTATAGCACAGCAATTTGACAGTCTATGGCTGCATGTTGAAACTACTTTCTCTTCTTCGCAAGCCAAAATCTTCTGCAATGGTCGGCAGGTCTCTAATACTAGTATTTTGCCCCATGTAAGAACTGTAGTAGTGAGACTGAAGTGTGGAAGAGTGCAGATACTTTCCTAAACATGGTCTCTTGTGAAATGTCTCAGTTACTAGGACTGGAGATCTGACAAAGCTGTGCTAGTGGCAGTGGGTTCTATGAGGAGGAAATATTTTTACTGTTTTGCCCGAAGAGCTGACACTGAGAAGCCAGGTGTCCTTAGGTCCCTCTGAGATGTGACACATCAGGAAGGCATCTAAGAATACAGTGACATAGAAGAGGGATTCATCCTGTAAAGTCTAAAATTGTAGAAATACAAATAGGAAATGTGGTGAGACAAACTTTGTTGATAAATTTGAGGGTGATAATATTATTTGTTGAAAGAACTCTATAAAACATGATCACTGGAAGAGAGAAGAGAGAGGGTCATCAAATTATAGTTTTGCTGTCAATATATTCTACGTAACTTGGCATAGAGAGAATGCACTTTTTCTGCATACCTTATAGTTTTTGTGTAATTTTCTTAAGCTGTCAGAATGATAAATTCAAAGTTGGTGGTTGGAAACTTTTTTTAAATTAAAATGCCTGTATAGATGATATTTTGAAATTGGAAAATTGTGGATAGTGTAAGCACATAGAGCACTCTAAAGAGGACTAAAGTAAGCAAGGATTGGGATACTGTGTGGCACAGTGTACTAAAATAGAATCACAGAATAGTTGAGTTTGGAAGGGACCTGCAGCACTCTTGTCCAACTCTGTTGTTCAGCCTATTGAGGTGCACATCTTAATGGCAGCACAACCCTCTAGTGTATCAGCTGTGGCTGTCTTGTGTTCTCAGCAGTCTTGCTGAGGGTACCTTCTGCCCCATCATCTGATTCGTTAATGAAGATGTTGAACAGTGTGGGACCTGGTACTGACCCCAGGGTACTGCTTTAGTCTTGGCCAACTACACTTTGTACCACTGATGACAACCCTTAATTTTTTGTCAGCCTGTTGAAGATGTCTTGCAACAGGGATTAGGAGCAGGACTTTTATTTATAGACTGTAATGAGAAGAAAGTTTCTGGGTTTTTTGTTTGTTGGTTGGTTGGTTTGTTGGTTTGTTAGTTTTTTGTGTGTGTGTGTGTGGGGGGGGGTTTAATGCTGATGTTTTTAATAAAATTATTGTATCATGTCTAGATAAAAGCAATTTTTGGGACCATACTTGAAGGTTAAGAATACTTTTCACTGAAAAACTTGTAATGGTGATGAAAGAGGTGAAAAGTGTTTCTTAAACATTTTGCTTCTTTAGAGAGAAAAAAAGTGTGAGCGAGTGAGATGGCATCAAGGAAGAGAATTTATGCGTATAAAAGTAAGGGATGGTTTTGGAGAGAGATAGTATGTATCTCACAGAGCATTCTGTGTGTTTTTCATACTTCTGTGTGTCTTACTGGAATGCTGCTAATTATTACCATGTATGTCTGCATTTAGGATAATTCAGTATTTGATTGTAGTTCTCATCTTTAGTAGAAACAAGGCAGTACAAGTCAAACTAGATCACACTACTAAAAATCCGGAGAGCTGCAGGAACATGGACTTTAGGTAATTGGATATGAACACAACCCTATGAACAGTGTTGGGGAGTGCTGGGGGGAGTTACCTAAGCCTGTGGAGTCACACGATGAGTGACTGTTCTTAAGTTACCAGATTCACCGTCTTGGGTTTTTTTGTTCTGGCTAGTCATCTTTTAGGAATACCTAGTTCATTTTGAAAAACATCTACCAGTGAAGCCATCTTAAGCTGCTGCATGAGTGCTTGAAGCTAGAAGAGTACATTTTTATAGTGATAGGTCTGATTCTTGTGACATTTAAATTGTATTGTCATTTATTTTTATTGATTTCAGTATTGGATTTTAGCATGATGCCCCCCGTTGAGACAAACTGGTTTATTTTCCCAAGCGAATCAATATTTGAGGAGTAAGAATGGTTGGTGGCCGTAATGGTATTCTCTTGTGTGATTTCTTATTGTAAGACAGTCTTTCTAAAGTTGTATTCAGTACCTCTTAATGTGTTAACGTAGCACTCTTAGATGTTTTAGACTAGAAATCAAGTTTCTGAAATTTTGACATTTTTAGGGAATTCTTTTACTTTAGTTACTATTCTGACAGACTGCTTTTGAAGATGTTATTTTATTAGGAACTAAGTTTCAGGAAAAGTAACTTTCTGGAAAAGTGTGTTTCAGGTTTGATGTTCCCAGCCAAGAAGATGGTCTGCTTTTGTGCTATGGCTCCTCTATAACTCAGAGTTTCTCTTTGGTTAGCTTTCTTTAGGCATAAAACAAGTGTTGTATTAGTAATATTTCTTACCGCTTAAAAATTGTTTAATATGGCAGTCTAGTTAGCTGTGAGAGTTTTCCAGTGTTTGTGATTTTATGTGAACTGCCATGGATCTGAATTGTATTGAAGAGAACTCGTTTTCAGTGGAACTCCTCATGTTGTAGTTAGATTAATAACTATGTACTGTATCTAAAGTAGCGGTGGAGGGGCAGTATTGATGGTGTTGTGCATATTAAACAAGCTGTCTCTTCACTGCAGAAGTTTAAAAAAACACAGAAGTGTTCAGGTGAATTTGTAGGTTTCAAAGCTAAGTAAGTCAGTCTGCAGTTACTGTTTCTGCTGTGCAGAAGGGAATGTATTTTCTACAACTTAATTTGCAAACACAGATAGAAGCTAGAGGGAAACAAGGTGAGTCACTGACTCAACCTCTAGTTGTCAGGCTTTGTGATTCTGAAGGGTGGATCAGGATAGCTTTTTATGAAGAAATAAACTGGAAAACAAGCAATAGGTCTAATGATCGAAGTATTGCAATTTTAGTTTATTTTGGGTATTCATGTTGCTAGATAACACCCAAAGCCCCAGAGATGTAAAATGTGTGTGTTACGGTACGGAGGAGGCAAAAATATTGTACAGCTGTCCTCTAAATAATTTGCAGCTTTTTCTTTTTCTCCAGATGGTTGGTTTGTGCGGATACAATACTAGTTCCTCTGTTGCTCTGTACAAACCTTCATTTCCCGAAGGTGCTTAAACATTTCACTTTTGGCAGAAGTTCTGTGCTTGATATTTGCCATGATTAAGTTGCTAAAGCCATAGACTGCATAATGGGGCAGAATGGAAGGAGATTCCTTAGTCCTGTGCCATGATGTACTTAACCTCTCTCTGGTCTGCTGTCTGTTGCCTAAAAGTCTGACACTGTGGTTGTATCGTCTTTAATATAATCTCTCACTTGAGAAAGCTTAATTACAGGAATGTTTGATAAAATGGTAGGCTAAAATGATAGGTTTTGTTAGTTTACTGTATTTACATACTGAAGTCTTGAAGAAAAATCTAAATGGGAACAGTGCAAACCTGAAGCTTCTTTCCTATCTCTTGAATATTTGAATAGTCCCTTGAGTGTCCTGGCTATTCACATATCTGCTTGAAGAACTTGACTTACACAGCACAGGACAAATATATTTTTGCCTTCATTACAGCACTGCTGAAAGACACTATATTCCTTCAGTTTCTTTAACTAGGCTGATTAAATTAAATACATTTAGGAGATGGCTTCTAAGTCTTTGTGCTACATAATAGTCACTCTGTACTTTTAGCTCATTGCCTTATATTTATGAATTTAGTGAGAAACTTGATATCAGGACACATAAAAGCACTTCATGCTTTTCAGAAACTCAACCAAATTCTTCCATCTTAATTTTTCAGCTCCAATGTGCTTTCAAATCTATTATAAAGCCCTATATAAAATAACAGGGGGTTTGTAATAGACACTGACAGATCTCTTGCCTACAACTGCTAGTAGGCAGCAGCATAGTATACATAGTACTGGAGCATAAGCTTTAATGAACTGGCATTGTGGAATTGTCCAAAGCAATGCTCTTAATTTTGTGTGTGACCCTGTTGTGTAGTAAAGGTTGTCGTTATGAAATAAGAACTTGGAAAGGTCATAAACCTGTAGATAATAAATACAATTTATAATGTACATAGAACAATGGAATTAAGTACATTCCTATCAAAAAGAATTATTAATGAACAGAAAGTGGACAGCATAGATCTGATGACAGAAAGGTTGCATCTAATCTGAATTAGTGAGTGACCTAGGAAGCTTGCTCAGAGGGATTACCAAATAATTATGTTAATATGCAATTATCACCTCATTTCTTCTGT
Source organism: Pachyramphus minor (assembly GCA_013397135.1). Lineage (NCBI taxonomy): Eukaryota > Metazoa > Chordata > Aves > Passeriformes > Tyrannidae > Pachyramphus > Pachyramphus minor. The sequence goes on from VYXB01004616.1 coordinate 721,539, forward strand.
AGTAACCTCAAGATGTAGTGTAGTAAGGGTGTTATAGCAAGTGCTGATAGTTTGCAAAAATACTGATGTTCAAGATTTTTAAAACCATAAGATTACCTTAAGGCATTTAAATTATGATCTGTCAGCTTGAAGATAGATTTGACCTAATACTTTTTTAATGCTTAGACTATCTGGCCACAGGCAGTCATATCTGCAGAACACATTATGATATTTAAAACTGATATTTTATGAAGAAAAAGAGTATTTTAAATTATGTAAATTTTAAATTACTTAGTAATGGTGGAATGTGGCTTAGTTGGCTAAATAATTGGTTGTTGTCTGCTTTTGAATATGAAATAATTTCTATATAATAAATAGCATATAATGTAAACCAAGAACAACACTGTTAAGGCACTATAGTCATTCTAGGCTTAACTGAAATAATTGAATTTGGCTTAGCCTTTTAGCTAAAGTGTGTTCCAAAGGTATGAGCCTGGGATTGCGTGCGCTTGTGGAGGCTTTTTTGAGAATCACCATTTTTACATTTACATATCTGCTAGATATATTGCACTATGTGCTTAAATAAAAATTTCCTCAGCTATGTAGTCAAGGTAGTACCTGATAGAGAATATAAGCACTATTCTCAGCAAATTTAAAGTTTTATCTCAATGTTTAATTTTTCCAATACACTAAGTATTAATTGTTGTATATTTTGACAGAATTAATAATTTTGTATTCCTGATATGATAAAGAGATGATAATTTTTAAATTGTGATGGAAGCATACAAAAAATATTTCATAACCTTGCTTGCATCCTAGTTACAATGATTGATTTTTCTTTTTTTCCCTAGGGATGAGTTAGATGATAACATTTCCTCCAAAAACATTGCATTATGTCTTTAGTTATACCTATCATTGTTACTGCATAAATTTTGACACATGGAGTAGATAATGAAGTATTGCATCTTGGCTCAGTGTCGTCACAAGACTCTAAATTACTGTAATTTAAAAATTTATCTTCTATGTTTTCTCTAATGCCGCACTGTTAAAGCTGTTAAATTTCTTGTTGTTGTCCTGCACAAAAATAGTGAACTGTAGCATCTTGGAAAAAAAAAGTGATAATTAGCAGGAAATTATTAAAATGTAGCAGTGATATTATTGATAAGCGTTTCAGGCTTGATTCAAAGACTGAATCTGTAGGGACAGCTGTATTACCATAGAAGACTCTAATCAGATCCATATGGAGTAGTTCACAATCTCCATAAATACACAGTATGGAGAGGAGTCTCTTACAGGATTGCATGGGGCAATGTTTTAGATACTGCTCATGATAACTCTGAAGAGAATCTCTATTTAATGGTGATCATAAGGTGTCCTACCCACCTTTTTAACTTAAGCTTTACCACTGATATTTAGCATCAGTATGGTTTTGTCTACATCATGTAAACCTGTGAGAAGTTTTCAGAAGCCATTCTGATAATGAGCATTGCGGTCTCCAAGCAGCACAATATTCTCAGTTTGCCTCCCTGCTGTTCGGGGGGGGTACCAGTGAGGTTGCTTTAAATGGGAAGCAGTCTGTTCTTCCTCTGAACCCTCACACCAGAACAGATGGGTAGAACCTGGAACATGGAAGGTTTTACCTCTGAGGTGGTAACAGTGAAGCCACTCATTAACACTGAATTTACCACTTCGTTAGCAACGTTGCTTCCTGTTGAGAAAAGCTAATACAGGCTCTCAGATTGACTGAGCACACTCTTGTCTACCTCTGCAGTAATAAATCAAGGAAAACACACATCTTTCAGACAGAATTGCCCTACTCAGTTTCTTAGAAACTTTTTGTGAATATTTTTATACTCTGCTGCCTGATACTGTATGAAGCCTACTATATTGAGCTGTCAAATTGTTGAAGCTGTTGTGCATCAGCTGTTGTGCATGTGTTGGAGGTTTCACTTCTTTTAATTGACTTTTGCATTACTGATTCTTAGTGCATGTTTGCACTGCCCATTTCTAACTTGTGTGTGTGATGTAAAGACTCCTGCTGGGTGGTGCATTATCACCATTTTAGGGTGATAGCTTTGAATATGATCTTATTGGAAGTTGTTATTATAGTGGAAAACAACCCATTTCAAAACAGCAAAGAAATGCAAAAATCTAAGAAATGGGAAGATGAGAAACTGGGGTGAGAATTAGAACATTTGCATAAAGGTGCGTTCTAGATAAATAATACAACAAAATATTTCACACACTTTAAGCATTTATTATGCCTCTGACATGAGCATTGCTTTATTTCTAAATGGGCTAGTCCAGTGATGAAGTAGCAAAGGAAATATTTTTTTGATGACTTTTTTTTTTTTGTTGTACTTCTACTCCAGAGAAAATGACTTCCATCTACAAAAATAAGTCATCTTACATTAGGCTTTGGTTTTTTACCAGCTTAAAGGAGGTTAAATATTTGTTTTGTCATTTTGCTGATTTGAAACAAAGCAAGTACAATAACAAAGAATAACAAACTATAACAAAGAATAACAAAACATAACAAATTCCAAAAAAGGCTTGGAAATTTGAATTGTGTGGATAGCTATCTTAAGGTTGAATTGAAAAATTAGTAGAAATACTAGACTTACTTTAGAGTGTGATATATGAAGATTAAAGAGGTTGTGTTTAACGAGGTTGTTTTCTCTCCTTAGGAAAAAAGGATGTCCAGAGTGGTCTTCCTTGATTTCGATAAAGGACCATTGCAGGGAGCCATGGATATTAGTTGTGAGTTATAACATCTTAATTTAGAGAGTTAAGTAATGACTCCTTTTAACTGAGCTCTATTCAAAATGTTAATTAGTAACAGAAACTATGTGATGGCAGGAATCAAATCCCGGAGAAGATCAAAGCAAGTGGTACTCTTTGAGGGTAAAATATATGATTTCTGTAAAATGCAGATAGGTGTTTCTGGCTCCTAGATGAATGTTTTAGTGCCTTATGCTCACTGTGTTCTGAGCACCCATATGAGAAGTGAATGGCAGGGTAGACTGAAGTTTACATTCCTGTTGGTAACACTGATTTTCATGTGTAGGCAACTCCTTTGTGCTCACTAAGCATTGGGTAGATAATTTGGTGTATGAATAAAAGTCACTTGTAGAAAAATAAAGGCTCCCATAGGGAATTTATATGCAGGTGTTCTTTGTGCTAGTAGATACTGTTATTGCCATGCTCTGGAATCCTATAATACCAAAGTAAACACCCCTGCAGGCTTCCATGTAGCATCAGGACAATTGTATGCAAGTACTTTGAAAAAAGTACTAGGGTGAGAAACATAAAGATTATTTTAGTTTCCTTGTTGCTAAAGGAAGTAGGTTTAATAAAAAAAAGTAACAAACTAAAATTACTAGTAGATGTCTGGGTAGCCTCTCCTCCTTACATGTTTTACTTATAGAAAACAACTAAAGGTAAACTCTGTGTTTATGTACATGCAGAATGTATTCTCAGGTGTTTTGACAATCTTAATTTTCTCCATCTTGTTTGTATGTAGGTCTTCAGGCTTCTTTGAACTGGGATCCTTGGCAGTGACTAGTTTGCTTATGGTTATTAATATTGCATAGCAAAAATAGTACGTTTCAATTGCTTCATCAATTAACTTTAAATGTTATGAATATCCTAAATAAAAAATATGTTTTTAAGGAGTTCAAAACATCTTTTTAGATTACAGTGTGAACAAGAGTGATCCTGAAGAGAATTGTAAATTAAAATTGCCATTATTTATTTCTGTGATTACCTGATTATTTTCTTGTTTGTTTTTTAGTATAAATATACTTAATGGACAGACCAGCAATATGGATGATTTAGAGATAAATACTGAAGTCTCTGGTGCTAAAGAAGAAGAAATCCTATGTGATGATAATTTCATATCTGAGGAAGAAGGTGGCATTCCTAAACCACAAGAGAGCGACACGTCATTTCAGAAGAACAACACATTGACTCTGCCTGAGGAGCTATCAAGGGACAGATCTGAAAAAGCCTTAAGTGGAGGCCAGGCTTCTCTGTTTATACACACTGGTGCTCCTACTGTTTCTGGTGAAAACTTTATGTTGTCTAGAGGAACTGCTGTTAATGGACCAGTTTCACACTCCACCTCAACAAAGACTTCCATTATGAATAAAGGCAGTGTTTCATTAACCACTGGACAGCCTGGAGGTCATCACACAGATTCCTGCTCAACTTTGACAGTGGTTCATGATCCTCAGCTGCCTGCAAAGAGTACAACACAGAAATCTAATCAGCACCAAGTTTTATTTTTGTTACCTGATGTAGCACATGCTAAGAACCTGACTCATTCCATTAAAAATCTACCTACCTCTGCTTCAGTTGGTTGTGATTCACAGAAAACAGTAGGAAATAGTGTAGATAGCACTTTAGTAGACCAAGTAGAAGTTTGTGAGGATGATAAAAATTTACTATTAAAAGATGATTGTGTTGATACATTAGCAGGCATTTCCTCAGGTACAGGTGGGTTTGGATCGGGGTGTGATCCCAGCTGGGATCCACAAAAAGAGTTTATACAGTTTCTAATGACAAATGAAGAAACAATAGAGAAGTCTCCCATTCACTGTAAGGTAGGGCTAGAAAAAAAGCGAAAAAGGAAAATGGATGTTAGTAAAATAACACGCTATACTGAAGACTGTTTTGATGATACCAGTTGTATTCCTAGTAAGTCAAAACTATTAAATGTTGAATTCTTAGAGCAGAATGAGGAGCTACAAATAGTAGAACCACAGAAATACTCATTGAGTAAAGTAAAGCCTGAATCCACAGATGAAGAGCTGGAAACTGTTGATGCTATCCAGCAGCTCATTTATAGTCCCGCTAGTAATTGTGCAGAAGATACTTCTCCTGTTCACACTAGCGCTTTTCTTTCCAATACTTTGAAAAACAAATGTGAACAGAATGATTCTGAATCACCATCTACTTTCAGTACTGATGAACCATCATTTTATCCCTGTACAAAGTGCAATGTGAATTTTAGAGAGAAGAAGCATCTGCATAGGCATATGATGTACCATTTAGATGGGAACAGTCATTTCCGACATCTCAATGTCCCCAGGCCTTACGCATGTAGGGAATGCGGAAGGACATTTCGAGATCGTAATTCACTTCTTAAACATATGATAATTCACCAGGAAAGAAGGCAGAAACTGATGGAAGAAATTCGCGAGCTGAAAGAACTTCAGGATGAGGGTAGGAGTGCACGGTTACAATGCCCACAGTGTGTATTTGGTACCAATTGTCCCAAAACATTTGTGCAACATGCAAAGACCCATGAAAAAGATAAAAGATATTACTGCTGTGAGGAATGCAATTTCATGGCTGTGACAGAAAATGAACTGGAATGCCATCGAGGGATTGCTCATGGGGCAGTAGTCAAATGTTCAATTATTGGTAGCGACATATCCCAGAGGAAAACCCAGAAAAAGGCATCCTTGAAAGATCCCTATTTAGGATCCTCAAGAAAGTCATCAACGTATATGTGTAAGATGTGTCCATTTGCTACTTCAGCTCGAAGCATTTTGAAAAAACACATGGCATATTTGCATCCAGCATCATGCATTGATCCCTTTGGTAGCCATCTCAGACTGGAGAAGAGAAAAAGCAGCATAATAGAAGAGTCTTTAGGTTTTAGTAGCAGGACGAAACAGTTGATTAAACATTCTGCAACTTTTCCAAAGAACTCTGCTTTAAAACAGGATGTAAAAAGATCATTTGGCTCTACTTCACAGTCCAGTAACTTCACAAAACTTCACAAGAGACCCTACAGGATACAGAAGGCTCGGAAAAGCGTTTCACAGTCATCTGTAAGTGTGTGCAATCTAAATTCTACAAACAAGAACTTTTTGATTAGAAATAGCATTGACCAAAAACGTAAATGTTTTCATCAAGCAGCAAAGCAGAAAGCTAGTGCCAAAAAAAGTGGTAATTATTTATATAGACACAAATATGAAAACTACAGGATGATTAAAAAATCTAGTGACTCTTATCCTTTGCATTTAAAAAAGGAAGAGTCCAAATCTGTCAGTGCTTTACGTTTATTTTCTTCATCAAGTAGTCCCCATAATAATTGTTTTGTCATGGATTCAAATAGCCTTGATTGCAAAAGGGCAGAAGGCTGTAAAGATCGTAGGCATGTAGCTGTAAAAAGAGTGATTAAAGAATCCAAGAGGGAAGGCTCTGTTACAGGAGATGATTTGGATTGCTATCCAGATTTTCTGCATAAAATGACTGTTGTTGTTTTACAGAAACTTAACTCTGCTGAAAAAAAAGACAGCTATGAAACGGAGGATGAAAGTTCATGGGATAATGTTGAACTATGTGATTACACTACACAGTCTGTGGAGGATGAATCTTACAGTGATATTAATCAGGAGCATGTAAACCTATTCCCCATATTCAAAGGTAAAATGGAAGATAATGAAGCTGGTGATAAATCTTCACTTGGTTATGAGCAGAATGATGGCTTTTATTTTGAGTATTATGAAGATGCTGAGGGTAGTAACTTCTTGCATGATTTGCATGATCCTCAAAATTTAGAAAATGTAGGATCAGCATTGCCAAAGCATAATTCAGTTTTCCACTGGACTGATTTGTCGCTTGAAAAGAAGTCCTGCCCATACTGTCCAGCAACCTTTGAAACAGGTGTTGGCTTGTCCAATCATGTCAGAGGACATCTTCACAGAGCTGGACTAAGCTATGAAGCCCGTCATGTTGTTTCACCAGAACAGATAGCAACAAGTGACAAAATGCAGCATTTTAAAAGAGCTGGAACAGGGACTCCTGTGAAACGTGTTAGAAAAGGTAAGATTTTTTTATTATTTGGGTACAAAGTAAAGGGGACAAAGGGATTTACTGAGCACTGTACAAGACTTGCTTTATCTTGTTGTAAAGCCTCTCATGATTTGTTGTCATGTTTAAGTATATATAATTGTCAAAAAACATTATAATTATTTCCTTTGTAGCAATTGAAAAATCTGAAACTTCCTCTGAGCATACATGTCAGCTCTGTGGAGGCTGGTTCGATACTAAAATTGGATTGTCTAATCATGTGCGAGGACACCTGAAGAGGCTTGGCAAAACCAAGTGGGATGCACACAAGTCTCCGATCTGTGTTCTGAACGAGATGATGCAAAATGAAGAGAAGTATGAAAAAATCCTAAAGGCTTTGAACAGTCGCCGCATTATTCCCAGGCCGTTTGTTGCTCAGAAATTTGCATCAAATGATGACTTTTTATCTCAGAATGTTATACCTCTTGAAGCATACCATAATGGCCTAAAGACTGAAGATATATCTGTGTCTGCATCGGAGGAAGAAGGGCTGAGTTTCCTAAACGAATGTCATGAAACAAAAGCAGTACTACATGATGGCAAAAAAAATCAGTCACTTACACTGATAGAACTCCTGAAAAACAAGAGGTTAGGAGAAGAAAGGAATCCTGCTATTTCCCCTCAAAAGATTCATAATCAAACTGCAAGAAAGAGGTTTGTTCAGAAATGTGTTCTTCCATTAAATGAAGACAGTCCATTGATGTATCAGCCACAAAAAATGGACTTGACTATGCAGTCAGGTAAGAAGGTGTTTCTTGACAACATTCCCAAAGAATCCTCCAATTCAGAGAAAATATAAAAGTGCAAAGTATTTTATTTGTGATTCTGTTCATTTAATTCGTATTTCATTTCCAGAGGACACTTGACTGTGAGAGGTAGCACAGCAAATTTTTCTGACATGTTTTTCCTAAAGTGAAAAAGCCCCTCAGCAGCACTGGGGGGTTTTTGCATGGCACATAGTTCGTGTTCTGCATATGACTGGGCATACAAATTCAAAGTGGACACAAAGTGAGCCTCAGCAAGGAAGAAGACACATCCTGCAATAAACAAGTTGAAGTGTCCCTGCATATTTGGTAGACTAACAGTTCTGAAATGTTTGGGCTTGTAATCCTATTTTCAGGCATTAAAGCAGCTGGTTTGGGAATTACTGCATTTAAATCCTTGAGATACGTGCAAGGCAGCACTTGCTCAAACTAACAGAACTGTTGATACCATTATAAATGCATAGTATTGCAAATTGGTGAATCACTGTCAACTAATTTTGATGGTTTTAGGCAAACATACTCTTACAACATAGATTAATTCTTGTTTGTTGCAAAATTGCGGCTGCTCTGAGAACCTCATGCTTGCTTAGGGCCTGTCTATCCTGAGTGACGACCTGTGCTGGTTCAAGCTTTGTTGGAATACAGTTGTAGCCAGCAGGTTTCTAATGCACGGCCTCTGAGTGCTAAGGACCTAGATTGTCCCTCCACTGAGGATTGTGCTAATGAAACAATTCTACAGTCAACTTCCTAGCTACTCTGTATACTAATAGAGCAGGCTTTTAGAGTGATGTTTTTAACCTACTTGTCACATAAGAGTTATTTCTCGACTTGGGGAACTCTTACAACATACTTTTTAATGTGTATGTAGAGCTTGCATTGACCTGTTTCTTGTTTGGACACCACCTTATAATGCTGCAGGATTCTTTAGATTGAGGAGCTGGATCTTATTTTTATACCCCTGACTTTTTTTTTTTTGTTCTGTTGCTTTTCTTGTTATTACCCAGGTTAGTAAAACTGGCAGTGCCTAGTACTTTTTCACCTATATTCTTTTCTTCCTTTAAACAAATAAAAACAACAATCTGATGTGCTCAGAAGTTCTTTTAGGGGACTACAAAAGTGTGGCAATCAATTTCTTAACAAAGGTGGCTTTCTAAAATGACATAGTAGAAATGGAACAGAGTTATAGTTTATGTCTTCTGGGCATCTGTGGTTGTCCCTTAAGACAGGAGATTGTTTAATAAGGGAAGTGTATCTTTGACAATGCTCAAGGAATAGCTTGCCAAACCTGACACTGTGTATTGCTTTCTGTTTAATATTTACTGCTCAATACTAGGTAGCACCTGTTTGGTTGTGAAGAACAACCAAGTAAAAATAAACATATGCTTGCATAGTACTAACAGATATGTATGGGGCCCTATAGTTTTCCGTGGCTGAGGTAACAGAATTTGACAACTAACGCACTGTGCCAGTTGAAAAAGAAAATATTTAACCTGAAGTTGAAAATCTTCCATTTTTCCTAAAAAAGGCAAACATTTCTGATTCTGGTTTTAGTTTTTAAAAGGTTTTTGCCAACCAGGTGTTCTTCTTCTGCAACTTGTCTGAAAAAACAGCATGTCTTCTGTGGCTGCTGGAGAATAGCATTCTTTCTTTCCTACAAACAGAGGCTTTCCGGCTGAGTCCTTTTAGCTTTTTTATTTATTCTTCTAATAATTTATTAGTAGAGAACCTGAAATATTAGTTGACCAAAACAATATATCTGTGGTAAAATGAAGGGAGAAACACTATGGTGAAGTGAGCAGGGGATAAGTTATAATGGTTTTTTTGTCTGTAAGTGAGGACTTCAGTATTGTTTCACTGTTTTCCTGTGATAAATAGCATGTTGCTTTGTTGATCATTTATTTAGCACAAACATTTTAGCAAAAACCTTCATTTACTTTCGTTATCAATTACGCATCTAAAGTAAGAACAGAAAATGCACTGAACAAAACATTTTGGCTAACAGCTGTTCAGTGGTGTGTTTTACCACCTTTTTCTCTGAGCCTTCAACAACAGTACAATTTTAGTACAGCGGTCTTCAGTCTTAATTACCACTTTGTCAACTCGACTTTCCAAATTCTCTTTATTGGAAATGTTGAAAGCTCTGAAATTTCTCAACAGAATTGTGCTACCCAAATTGCAGGATTGTATTTTGGATTAGAGCTTCATAATGTGGAGAACTGTAGGAACTTGGTAGTTGGTATTAAATGCAGAGTAGCCTAATGGGCTCAAGTTGCCTCCTTTCTGTTATTTTTCAAATAACATGGTTTGGCTTAAAGCACCAGGTGGAAAACTAATAACGGTTAACATGGATCCTTCTGATATACTAAACAATTGCGTCAATGCAGTGAATATATTTTAAACCATCTTTATTGCAGAAAACTTTTTACAACGCTTTGAGAATTTCATTTTTTGAAGAGAGAACTGGATTATAGTTTTCTTTTGAATGATAGGTATGCCTGTGAAGCTTAGAACGTGTGTGCATTGCAATACGACGTTTACAAGTGCTGTTAGCCTGTCCAACCACTTACGCGCTTATGCACGAAAGAAGAGTGCTGGACTTTTGACTGGGACAGGTATGTTTTGTTACAGATGTAAAAGCAAGTCTGTCTATGATACATTTTCTTCATCAGACTGGACAAAAGCATATGTTAATTCAAAATCATTTTGAAGCTTCTGCTGGTAAACAATTTATTTGCCATAAAACTTCAGCAACTTGTAAGAAAAGGTATGTTGCTGTTGTCCACTCTCATGTCTGATTTTCATTCTTACTCTTTGATTTTGGATCCAACATTTAAGGTATGTAAGCAAAACTAAGAGATGGTTGCTTAAATTCGTTCTATAGTATTACAACTTCCAAACCTTCTAATGAAGTGTTTAAAAGTATCTCAAAAATGAGAGCGGGGGAAAAAAAAGGCAACGAAACAAGAAGTAATTTTTACAGTCTAGTACCTACAATTATGAAGAATACTGTAGTAAAAGAGGAAAAGCAAGTAATTTTACACTTCGTATAGTTTTAACAACATACTGTATGTAGTTGGTTTCATTTCTTGTTTGGCTCACGACCCAAAAACTACCTGCTCTGACATGAAGTGTAGTACATTATTTGGCTCTGCTATTAATGTTTTTCATTAAAACACACTTCCTTTTGAAATTCATCTAATATTCCATATTTTGACTTATTTCCAGAGGCCTGCAGCTTGCTTGGCTGTAGGAAATTTCTGAGTTTACTTGGATTATTGCTGAGATTAGTGGGACTTCAACAACTGATCAACAACAAGTTGAGGAATAGAGATAGTAAGGAAATTTGGCAGATATGAAGTCTGGAATATTCTGTAATTGAGAAGGGCAGCCATCAGTTTTGTGTGTTAACAAGCACAGACTTTTACATAATGCTCTTAGAAAATGCATTATCCTTTTTTTATTGCAAATGTAATTCATTATGCTAAGAATGATAAACTGATTTGCAGGCTTTCTCTGCAGAAGGCTAAAAGAAATATTTTTACAAAATGGGCTTGTGGCTGCCAGGTCTTATGTTACACTACATTAATGCTATAACAAAGCAGATTTAGAAGGAAGTCAGCAGGTGCAATAATGTCTAATGTGTAGGAGAATATGTCTTTAGTCAGTGATTCTGAAAATTTTCGTAATTACTCAGTAGAAAGGTGATGGTAGTGGACTTCATTTACCACTGCTGTGGTTTGATACTAGCCCTGTGGTAAGTTATTTTTCTTACACACCTACTGGTGAAGTATTTTGCAATAGCTATGCTATTTAAGTTACACATTGAGAACTTAATAATTCAATGAAAGAGCCACAGTGGCTGACAGGATAGTACACAGAGATTGAATTGAATCCTGGAGTAGCTCGTTTGTACCTAGCTTCCCTTTTGCTAAATGGGAAAAGTGAAGCAAGCTTGTTAAGGTGCTTTCAGGGATTTTTGTTTGTTTTCTTTAAGAAGTGTATTTTGCTACTGAAGTACTTACCTTCTCATCAGGACAGTTGCCATGTTTTTTAAAAGAACTGAGAGAAAACTCAAGTCTTTTATCACTGGACCTAGAATTTGGTTTAAAATTAGGTTAGAAATGAAATGAGGTTAGAAACAAAGCTTCAATAAAAGGTTAGAAACAAAAATTTGGGAAAAAAAAGAATCTTTTGATTTCAGAAGCTGGAGCTATGCCAGATAAATAGCCTGTACCCTGGATAAAGCCTTTTGCTGAAACCATTGACTTAAAGAGTCGATGTTAAGTTCTAGCTATAGCATGCAACGCATTTGTATTAACTTAGTCATTATACTGCTGTAACTGTGTGGAGTTTGTAAACTTTGCTCCTTGACTTTTTGTTCAAGTAAGCTCAATGCAAGGCTTGTAGACCAGAAAACATGCTTTTCAACAGTGGTTTTATTTGATACTCCACTTTATAATGCAAGAGAATGATTTTAATACAAGATTTCACTAGCACACACTAGTTTTAAACTTTGCTGTGTGTGGTGTTCTGAGGAGATCTGTCTTTATTATTAAAAAATGGCTGCAGTTGAGAGCAATTTCAAGAGGTCTTCAGTTTGGCCTCAGCCAGAGCAGAACCTTCAATGGCCTTCAGCTGTTGTATTGAGACAATGACAATATGTTTATACAGGTTCCTTCTTCTGTTTTCGTGAAACCTGTCTTAGATCTTCTAAAGTAAATGTAACTACCAAAAAGAAACCAAATTGGTTGAATATTTTCCTCAATATCTTGCTATGATTAAATAATTGTGTGTAAACATGAATGCTGTAATTCTTTTATTTGGCAATTATTATGGGAACTATCAAGGCATTACTGTTTTGTAAGAGAAATACAGTAATCTCTGCTTGCCACCAATGAGACCTCTCTTAGTGCTACAGTAGCTTACGTATTAGTCTTCTCAGATTTTCCGTTTGTTTGCACAAGCTTTTGATATTGATTGTTATCATATTGCTTTTCTAGCAGATGCCCCTGCTTCTTCAGAGTCAGTAATTTGATTATATTTAGTTAAATCTTACTTTTTTTTTTTTTTCAAATGCAACTTGAAGTTCTGGCAATATAGTAGACATAGATATGCATAATGGTAGCTTTGGAGAATGGACTGAAGAAAAATATCCTAGAAGTGAAAGTTCCTAGGCTGTTGGCTGTTTGAGGTTAGTCTTTATTGTATCTGATTTGTGCCTGTAGGTATGCATTATAGATCCAATGTATACAAATACCTGTCTAGGTTCACTTGATAGTTGCTTTTGTATTATTGCTTGCATAATCATCTTCAGATGACTGGCTGGAACTTTTTTCATTATTCAGTCCAGCTTTGAACAATGTAATTATTGAATTGCTCATCTTGAGTAGATGCTAATTTCCTTTTAATACACGTTTTGATGAATAGTAACACACTGGTGTTTCTCAGAGCATGTGGCAGACTTGCTTCTTTTTCCGATTATCTTGAGAGCATTGGACAGACCTACACAGAATCTTCAAAATACATCTCACTCTTCTTGGTTATAGTTGTATGTTCAGCTTCCTTTGTTCTCTCTAAGCCCCTCTTCCTCCCCCACCCCACTCTCTCTCAAGTCTCTTGATACTCTCTTGCACTCTGGCTTTTTAATTCTTTTTGTTGACTCTTTTCACACACTCAGTCCCTTCATATCAGCTGTCATCTTCTGGGAATTGCCACTTTATTCTTTGGTCTTTACTTCTGTAGATGGAGACTGCTTCTTCTGAAGTTCGGGAGGGAACAATAAAGTACAGAACAAGGAGTCTGGCCTTCAAGCCAACAGTGTGACCGAGGTAGCAGTTCACAAGGCCACTACATGTCCAAATAATTTCAAATACTGCTTTGTCAAAATTGTAGCTTTGGGATGTTTGTGGTGGAAGCATATCCAGTTTACAGCAGAAATCTGAGGTCCACTGGCTTTGTGTGTCCTTATTCTGTGCATTACAACCATTCAGCCGTCACAATGAGATAATTTTCAGTATCCTATAAAATCCTTCAGGGAACACATTACTGGAGGGTTTTTTTAATGCACTTTACTGCAGTAATGATGAGGATAGGTAGCAAGTGATTGAATTTGAAAAATTAGTGACTAAATGTACAAGAAAGATAATTCATTGGTTTTTTACTTTTTAATTAGCAGTTTTCAAATGGTTAATTAGTTCCATTCATGTGTGCAATTATTTAACTTGTGTTAGCTTACATGCACTATGACAAAATTCTTGAAGTCTGATTAAAAGACTCAGCTCTAGTCGTCCTGAAATACGAAACTTTCCATGTTGGTGGACATCAGGAAGCAGAGCATTTTAACTGCAGACAAAATGTCATAGCATTAAGAGCCTCCAGTTGTCACCTACCTAATTCATGTTATCTTAGGCATTCTTATTTACACTACTTGTAGACTTTCTTGATAAGTGGCCACAGAGGTAAAGAACATTTTTATATGCAGCCTTTTTACCTAGCATATATTTTTCTAAGTAGCGTGCTCTGAAATTGAACTTGAACACCTCCAGGAGTTTGATTGTCTTTTGTTTTAAATAGGTTGCTTCTCCATCATATTGTATCAGTGGTTTGATGAAGTGATGTGACTGGTTGGTAACAAGTTTTTTGAATAGCAGCTTGGAAACACTGAGTAGCCAAACTTGAAGGCAGGAGGCTTCTTCCAAAAAGAAGTAGACCTTTAAGGGTGATAGTTTGGAAGCTGGTGTAACTGCAAAGTAGTAATGGTAGGTAGTTGCTGCCTCTCTGGCAATTTGCTGCAGTTTCCATGCAGCCTACCGGAGCTAAATTATCCTTGGTATCTTCATGGAAGCGATAAAAACATACTTTCTGAGGAGTTCATGCTTTGTTAGAGTAAAGGCATGGGAAGAACATGGCTGTGTTATGGGTAGGCAGTGGATGAGGCAATTGTGTGACTTACTTGATGCGTACAACCACTTGTAAGCATCGTATCAAGAGTACTCACTCAGGTGTGTGCATGTGACTTCATTTAAACTTGTTGCTTTCTGGATAGACAGAATGAAACTAATATGACAATTACTGGTCCACGTGCCTGATAACTGCTGTTGGAATTATGGTTTTCAGTTGGCTTTACATAGATGTTAGTTACTCTTTCTCTGCTCACTTTCCAGCTTCACTGGAGTAACTTCAAAATGTACTTGTGCTGCTTTGAGCTCCCTAAACTGTGATAGAATATGTTCACTAGCTCAAAAGACAAAAGGAACAAAAAATGTCTTACAGAACACAGGTTCAGTAAGTTTAGTGTTCTTAGTGTTTTTTGTCTTTTGTAACAGCTAATTGCCTGGGCAAATCTACTTTCAAATTTAGCTAAATTGCTCTGAGAATGTGTTGAGTAATCTGAATCTTTTTTCTTGATGTCATTTACTGTGATATTTTCTGCACTTTCTTTTGTAATTTCACTATCTAGAGCCTCCATCATAAATGGCTCAAAGAAGATGCCCAGTCTTTTGTTTTTCTTGTTTTCTCAATGTTCATGGAAAAGGCGCCTTGCAATGAAGCAGAAACTACCTCTTCTGGTACATTATGGCAGTTCCTGTCAATGTTGCTGTTGTTTGGTTGCACAGTAGTTCAGAGGGGAGTTTTTTCTTAGTAGATTATACACACACACAAAACCATTAGATTTTGGGAATTCTGTTGCAGAGGACCAATTCAGGTCTAAAAAGAAAGAGGAATGCTCTGGATGTGAGTAGAATCAAATTTCTTTATGGGAATGACTGTCTTTGCCAACATGAAGGAAATCAACCAGTTCTTGTTTAAAATGCAGGTTGGCCTCGCTAGTAGTCTGTTGTCTACTGCTTCTTTTATTTTACTGATATCAACTGACATCAGCTAACTGTCCTCGGATACAACTCATGGACGTGTTTGCATTTGGATAATACTGACTTCTGTTTCTCTTCTTCCCATGATGTTCTGCAAAATCATCAAAGGCAAAGCTTTTGCTGTAATAACTGCTTCAGATAAGTTGCCCCTCATACAAATAGTTCTCTTCAGAACATGGGTGTCTGGGTTCCAGTATTTTATCTGCTTACATTTCTGATGATGTTGTTACTGAAGTTGCGGTATGTAAAATATTTATACTATTTGGTAGTTCCTACAGCCTGAATTTTTTCTTCCTAATTAAATGAAGAATATGCTTTTGGTGAGAGAATAAAGTATTAAAAAATCCTTAATAATTTTCCAGAAGTTATCTTGGCCATTTTTCTCTCTCCCCCTGCCACCTTGGGTTACTGCCATTATATCCAGACTGCTTTCATTGTTGCTGTCAGAAAAAAATGCTGTTAAGCCTCGTTTTCCTGATTTTTGGTCTGAAGGAAGTCTCTTTAGGTTGGTGTCTACTTTCAGTTTATTTTATTGGTTCTCTGATACCTTCAAACCTCAGAAATTCATTCTAAAATTTTAGATACTGTCCTGTAGTATCTTGAAATCTGGGGATAGAACTGGGAAATGTCTGGTGTATCTACCAAGTTAAAAGCTGGGCTACAGGGTAAAAGCTTGAGAGGTGTTCCTTTGAAGGAAATGAGAAAAATGAAGGATGCAGTCAAAACCTGTGTTCTTTAAATCAACGTGTTTTACCTCACCAAGATGTTGTCTTATGCTTCAGAATACTGAGAGGTTAATTCTTCTGTTTTATATTATAGGTGTTAAAACTTTAGACAAGTGTAACAATTTTTTTTTAATTTTACTATTAAGATGCTTCAGTAGTGTAGCATTATACCTTCTTGGTATCAAGAATACCACCTGGTACTGTCTTTCCAGTTTTTGATGAAGTGGTGTAACTGGTTGTTCACAAAAGGTATTTGTGTTATAGTTTCATTGTTGGTGTCTTGTTGTGGAACAGTGTAGCTAGATATACTTCTCAGTTCAAGCAGTCACAAACTTCTTGAGCTTTATCAGCTGTTGTCATCATAACAATATTAACTCAGTTTAATCTACTCATCCCCCACTTTGGCTGCTTCTTAGAATGGCCAGATTTTGTTACATATTCCCATTACATCTGTTTATAGCAGGTACAGACCTCAAAGCTAACTGAACACATTTGCTATGTGTTTCATGTTCTCACACGTTATTTTCATACATAGTTTCAAATGCTTAGACTGAATTTAAAAAGTGACCTTGCCATCCCTGTTGATTGTCCTAATAAGAACTGCCACTGCCAAGGACTAACACATACTTTTCGTAAGCTGCATTAGAATTCAGACAGGAGCAAGGGGGGAGCTTCATTTGAAATTCTTAGAACAACAGAACAAATTTTTGCTGTATGTTGAAATAGGCGTTCTATTCAAACAACATTCGTGATTGTAGTAGCTAAAAGCTACAACTTTATTAAGTTGTAACTTGGTTGAATGTGAGTGGTCTTATGATGGTACTTGAACTACAAAACAAGTTCTAAGATTTTGACAGCATTTTATTCATGAAAGGGAATTTCCAATGGTGCTTTGCTTCTGTATAATTCTGCAATAGGTTTGTAGGTGCTTCCTGATACTAAAACAACAGTTTAATGCTGAATGTCAATTATCTAGTCTTTCAAAGAGCAAGCACCATGCTAAACCAAAAAAAAAATAGCTTCATGTGTTTTATTAGTATGTTTCTTAGCATACACTATTAATTGTTTTGGATTTACATTATTATTAAATGCAGAATAACAAGGAGGTAGATGTCTTTTCACTACTGCTATAGGGAATACTTACTGAATATCTCTGTTTGGTTAACACTCATTTAAGTATTACTTTCACATATGGAAATTTCTCTTCTTAGCTTTAGACTGTAAGCAAAAGAAGTCAAGGTCAAGATCTGGAAGCAAGAAGAAAATGCTGCCGTTACCTCATAGTGCTGATGAAGTTTACATACTCAGATGCAGGTACATAGTGTTATTTTTGTATTGAAGGAACACATTATTAAGAGTTTCTAATTTTAGTCATAAAAATATATAGGATTGTATCTCATAAATGTTTGTAATTAAACTGAATAATATGGAGGGCAAGCAATTGCCTATTTTCATCAATATTACAAAATATTGCTGGCCATGTCCAAGTAATAATCTGTCCTGCAAAAGAAACCTTACATAAGAACAACAGATTGTTATTGCTAGTGTTAAAAATGTGAGAGTGTGAGTTGTATAAACTGCAGGGTTTTGTGCTCACAGTTACTACTAATGAACTCGATCACTAAGTTTTTCAGCTAAACTATGTAGAAATAAACTTCAAGAAAATTAAGACTTTCCACTTAGTGTCTTTTATAATTTTTTAGTAGAGCTAGATATATCATGATGGATTAACTTTAATATTTGCATAGGTTTTGTGGTCTGGTCTTTCGAGGACCTTTGTCTGTTCAAGAAGACTGGATAAAGCACTTGCAGCGACACATTGTCAACGCAAATCTTCCACGGACTGGAGCTGGCATGGTTGAAGTCACATCACTACTTAAAAAGCCTGCTTCAATTACTGAAACTTCATTTTCTTTACTGATGGCAGAAGCAGCATCATAGAACAAGAAAACATTTTAAATTTTAATTGGGTGTAAATTTGAAATACTTCATTTTTTAAAATAAATTGCTACACTAAATTATGTTTATAAATGCTAAAGACAAAAATAGAGGAAGTGGATTACAGTAACATCAAAATAAATTGAATACTTAACAGTTACAGTAAGTAGTCTTTATATTTTATATAGGGTGGAAGATGTGTTTTTAAGGTTTATTATGTTTTTGTCAGTTACTGTGTTCACTATCAATACAAGACCATTATATGTATGGCAGCCATTTTTAAATTGTTGCACATGGGTACTTAAAAGACAGATTTTAATAAAACAAAAAAACCACGTTCTCTTCAGTGTTACCCAAATCAAGGCTCTGTTTATTCCAAAAAGAATTACATAGTAAAATAAGATACTATTATATTTTGTTTGTATGTATGTAGTGTTTTGTATAATATCAAGAACTGCTAATACAATTTACTCAACTTAGGGCATTAAATACCATGTACTTCATAGTTCAAGAGACTGTTTCGTTCCAATAGGGCAATTAGTACTATTCTATCTAGGTGTGTAAGTGTTTTTTTTAAATCACATGAGGCTTTTTGTACTAAAAAGTGGAGGGAAACTTGTTTAAACAAATTTCTAAGAAAAATATGTACATAATACTGGAAATTTGTGGTAAGGAAATATTCTTTACTTCAGTTGCATTTCTCACTGACAATAAAGTGGTGCATCCATGCTACCTCCTACTTGTCAACAAAGATGGTATTTACCCTTATGTTTTTGTATCATAGTAGATTCAATCCAACTTTCTTTATTACAAAGCATCTTTTTGTTAACAAGTTTGTTACTTTTATGATGATTTACTTAAAGTCTGACTTGCTTACAGAAGTTTGCCTCTACTATTTTATTTAACACTGTAGAAATGTACTAATAAGCATTGCTCACTACACAGTTAGAGTAGACTTTTCATTTATAATTCTGTTTAAAAGATTGATCATTTTAGAAAATTCGAACACAGATTGAATTGTTTCTACATATGAAGAGAATGTTTACAACTTAAATTTTAGAGCTTGTTTTGGATGTGATTATATGTATGAAAACTGTAACACTATGCTCATGCTAAGGACCTACTTACAGAATTATTGAAATAAATGTGCTGTGAGGATGGAAATATGGTGCAGGTGTCTTGGTCATGATGAATTGTGTTTGTTCATTTAAACTGTCTTCAAAACATGATTTCTGTTTAAATCAAATTAGATTCCTCTACAAATCAATTTTGTATGCAAGTAACATTTCATTTTACTCATATAGGGTAACATACTGTAGTTAAGCCAAGGATATGCATTGATATTTTCTTTATATGTAAATAAAGTTAAAAGCAGTTAAAGCAAGAGGAGTATTTTGGTAGAGTATATACATACCTCACTGCCAGTGAAATTGCTTTCCTATGGTATATCTCCTTACCAGAAAAATCTCTAAATAAAAAGGTTTAAAGAAAATCTAAATGTCTATAATGTGAAGCATTTATTTGCATTGTGTGAATTAAGTTTGTGAAATTGATTTGTCTTGCTTGAGATTAGAATCTTCACATGATCTTAAGTACATTTACTTGCAATAAACTGAATTGTTCACAGACGCATTACATTTGATTGGTGGCAAATATGAATAAATGTCTGTCTTCCTGGGTGCACGGAGTTCAGAGTTAGCACATGAGGCTTGTTAATGTTCTGATAGAATAGATGGGCTGAAAATGCAAAGCTCTACAGGACAGAGTCTTCAGATGAGGCCATCCTAGCTCTTCAAGGCTGTCGTTAAATTAGTGCTATCAGGTGTTTAATTGTACAAATTGCTATAGCTAAGTTTAGCTTTCTTGTCAGAATTTATTCTCTTATAACTGGAAAATCTACATTGTTACATTTAAAGGCTGGAGGGAAAATACTTTAGAGATTTTAGAAAAGATAACTGGGATGTTGAAGTGTATTGCAGACAAATTATGTGTATGCAGACTAACAAATTTCTAAATTTGTGGATGCTTGTGGCATTTTTTTTTATACGCTGTGAAAATGGAAGATTTAAAACAATATGTTGAAGCAGAATAGAGGGAAGTGATCAGATCACCTTGAATGTTTATAATGCTTTAATAGAGTGCTTGTTTACCCTTCTCACCAAAAAAAAGTGCTTGTGAGAGCACCATATTTTGTGGCTGTTTAACAAAGGAGCAAATCAATGAAGTGCAAATGATATTTATCTAGTATATTGCTAAGAATGCTTGTAAGGTGAAGCCATACCGTGCAGAATTTCGCGTTAGGAAAAAACTCTTACTAGGTTAATAATAATAATAAACCCCTAGTTAATTGTGTTTAATTCATTAAACCCCAATAGCAAGCTGCTTTGTGTAACGCTAAAATGCAAGGTTGTGTGAAGAGCAGGGAGCTCTAGGGCTGATGTTTCCAAAATGAGATTCTGTTGATGAGGAGACAAGTTTTCACTGACAGGCTGAGTGAGTGCACTGGAGTTGTGTACCTGACTTGCATCAGATCCTTGCAGTATAGTTTGAAATATATGCAGAAGTTCTAGAACTCTTCTGATTATTAAATTAATTGCATATATGCTTGATACAAACTAAATGAACTTTAAAAAAAAAAAAATCAGAGTACCCTTAGCTGTCTTTAGCCTCTAGTCCTCAAGTGGGGTTATTAGTTTTCTTGGTTTATGTTGTTTGGAAATACAGATCCTCTGTCACTACCTACAGGAAATATAAATCTCCCTTTCCGGAGTTAAAGAAATTCTAAATAATGTGTTAGAAGATGGTAAATTAAATCAGTTGCTTTGTGATACCAAACATATGTTATGTGGCTTGAGAGGCTCTGTGGCATTCTGTGTTAAAGAGCTGGACTTCCAGAGTTGCACATAGAAACACAAGTGTTAGTCTGTTCAGATTGACTTAGATTGCTTTGGGGTAAAGGCTGCAGTGGTGCAGTGATTTTTGTTTGGTTGATTCTGGTCCTTTATCACAGTCTTACTTGTTTCTGAAGTTATCTCCTAGTTTCTGGTAAAGGTCTCTTAAGTAGTAACCTCAGGAAAATTACAAAAGAATTTTCAGAATGCTTAGAGAAGCCTTGGAAATGGTAGAAGACCACCCCATACGCTTTTCGTAAAATGTGTGCCTATATTCCCTAATCCCAGTGATATTTCCAAATTATATTTAAAAATTAAAACTATTAGCATTCCTGAAAAGATGTTTCTGCAGAATGTTGGAAAGATGGTATTAAAGTGCCCGTGGTAGTGTGTTCAGGCTCTATGCGTGGAAAATGGAGGCAAGCAGACAACCCATGTTGGCTCACAGAGACCCCTGGGCATTCACTGCTGTTTGCCGTGTACTGCTGCATGTGGGTTGGATGACCCGTATGAGGGGTACTCTTCCCGTGAGCTGAGGCCGTCCAGCTCTGCCCGCAGATCCAACTTCTGCTTCCTCAGGGCACGCTTTACCCAGCCAGCAGTGTCAGGAAATGAGCTGCTGGCTCCTCGATGCAGAGGAAGCACCGAGCAGTTTGATAGGTACTGGGAGCTGAGGGCCGGACGTGCCAGAGATGGGCACTGCAACAGTGCAGGTCCTGGGCCACACGGTTTGTGTTTGAGCTGTGTGCCTGCACAAAGTCCTGCCTTTTCAGCCATGCTCAGGGAAATCAGCAAGGTCTTTGAGGTAAGTAGATCACAGGAGGAATGTGAGTTATGAATTGGGGCTCAGAGAAGTGCATCCAAAGGTCAGCGTCACAGGCCTGAGATGGGAAGATGTGTTCCTGCAAAGCTTTTTTGACTGGTGCTTTTTCTGAGCCGGTTATGGTTCTAGGTTTCCTACAGTGCTTTAAAGAAGGGTTATGCGTTAAATCTACCTGATTCTGAAAACCTACAGAAGATAAATTGGGCTGAACAAATGTGGAAACATTAACAGCATATAACATGTACTGGCTTTTAACTTAATGGTTAAGGGCTGTGAACGAAGCCTGTTGAGTTGAATGCTATGGTTAACAGACTTTTCCACTTTTTATCACAGTAGTTAAATGCCTGGATACTTAAACACCAGTTTCATATTTTAAAAATTGGTTTATATAGTTTTGACTTTGTTTAAAAAAAAAAAACTTTTTAGGGTGGTACTTATTTAAAAAAACTGACTGCATTATGATTTCATATATTTCAATCCACCATGCTTTGTAGGTGCTGTTGCCTGATACATGGGTAGCAATTGTGATGTAATGGAAAGATTTGGCCATAGTGCCAGATTTGTAATCTCTTGCAATAAAATATTCCTTTTTAACACTGCAGGCTTCTTGGTGTTTTTCCCAGTGTTCGGAGGTGAACTGCATGGCACGTGACACTCAGTTCTGCAAGGAATTCTGCCCCAACCAGAGCAGTTATGTGGCAAGGCAAAGAGGGCAGTTTTGCTGGCTGTAGCCTTCTGAAAATTCAGAGGTGAGGCAAGATGGGGGTATTTACATTTCAGTATTGGAGACCAAGAATGACAATGGGTGGTGGAGGGAACATCACCAGAGAAAGGGGCCCAAAGCTGAAGGTGAGTCACAAGTAACAATGGCTTTCATCTGTGCATGTCTGCCCACTTCTCTCTTTGTTCAGTCTTGTTTCACTGGAGCCTTCTTTCCCAGTTAGAAGCAGTTTTCCCCTGCAGCACTAGGTGTGCAATGCCTTCCACATGTACCTGGGCACAGAGTAAGTACACTGGAAAACCCAGTCTACCTGGCACTCTGCAAGTTCCCAGCCTCCTCCTGCAGCATGAAAGGATTCATAGCCATACTACAGCTGTTCACACACACTATAAGCAAAAAGGTAGAGGTTGCTCATATATAGCATTAAGGACTGTTGGGTTTGTTTTAAGTAAGGGCTGGAGTGGGGATCCCTTCTGTGTTTTGAACTCTGGCACTGCTTGTTCTCATTTCTAGTTCTACTACAGGCTGATAAAGTTGTGTTTAAAAAGCAAAACTTTAAGTTGTATTAAAAAGCAAAAAAAAATACCTCAAATTTTAGAGCCCTATTCCTCTATTAAGCTTTGAACATAAGTCAGCTAACAGCCTTGTTATAAAACTGCTTAGTAATACTCAAGTCCATTAAGTAGAAAAACCTGGTGGTCCAAGTAGCTGGTGCCTGGTGGCAGTGCTTGCACTTCAGGGATGAGGTCCTGGCTGCCTGAGCTCGCGTGCAGGTGGCTCCAGTGGGCTGGAATGGGAGGTGGAGGGGTTTGAGCGGTGGGTCACTGGCTGTGACAGTGGTTTGCACAGGTCGCCTGAAGATTGACATGGTGTTGTTTTGGCTGGAAATAAAAATTGGAGTAAATGCATTCCTGTGGGGATGCTTTTCCTTAGGTGGAGGCATTTTATTATAAAAGCCCTGAAAGACCTTTCTTACCCAGGTTCCACAAGCTCTTTTCACTACAATTAAAACCCCAGCAAATGGTATCCTTGGTAACTGTGAGCCCAGAAACCCCAAAATTACAACTCTTATTGTTCAGTGAGGGAATGAAGGGAGGTTTGGAGCCTTCTCACAGCTTCCAAGGTGTTTGTACTACACATGTCTAAAATGCAATGTTGTTGGGCTTTCTATCCTATAATTTCATTTAAAAGTATGCTTTTAACTTGTTAATGTAACAAGTGATGATGGTAACCCTTCTGCTTTTGTGTTAGAGACTAGCAACATGAAACATACTTACATGATATTCCCGGTAAGTGTTCCTAAATACAATCAACCATTTTTTTCAAATCTGTTTATTGGAAACTGGCAACTTCACATGTAAACATTTGATTATGTATTTTTAAGTCAGCAGCAGCTGTGAATCATCTTTGTAGCTCTCTGTGGAACTCATCCAAATCCATCCTCACTGCTCTAGAAACAAATGCTGAAGCTCTGAATCCCATTGTACTCTTTGAAATGGCTTCAGACGAGACTGATAGAGCAGAATACAAGCGAACACCATTAACCCGTGTTTTAACCAAATAAGGAATTGTGTGTCACCCAGGTACAAGTCTTGCTGACAAGAAATAATTCTTTTATCTGTCTCTTCCCTGGAAAAAATAATTGCGTGAAGGTAGGAGAAAGAAAACAGCCTTATTTGGATAAAGAAACAGGGAAAAAAAAAATCTCTTATACAAACAAACAAACAAAAACCCCATAGGTTAAAAGAGAAACTGCAAACAGGAGAAGACAGTATAAGCCTGAGGTTGACACTTGTTTTGTAGTCCCTGAAATCTAGCTGATGGCTGCGTTTGCTGTGCCTCCAAATCTTAAGGGGTGCGCTTGGGTTCCTGGCACAGAGGAGGTTAGGGCAAATATTATCCTTAGCTGAACAGCCAAGGAATAAGTTGTAACCCCAAACTGTTAAAGAAATAGACAGTGACAGGGAAAAGAGGCTTTAAATCCAATTTCTTGTGTTGAAAGTCAACTGTACCCATTCCCTTTGCCATCTGGAGTACATTTACTGATGCTTTTTAATTGCTGCATATAAATCCATAGACACTTGGTACAGTCATGGAGGAATGTGAGCTGCTTTTCCCATGTATGGCCTCAGTCATAAATTTGGTACTGAAATCTGATTTTCCAGGTCCTGCTCATGTAGGGATTGCCATTCACTGACTTCAGAAATTCTCTCCTTTACTACATCCATCATTTTAAAACATTCTTTTCTCACTGAAATAACTTCCACTACTGATCCCGGTGTACTCTGACTGCAGCTGACCGTGAGTGTTAATAAATGACAAAAGACCCTGACCCAGAATGTGAGTGTTCTTCCAGGATCCCAAACTCATTTCTTTGCCCTCAGGCCCAGGTTCCCATCTGGGGATGGTACTTAGCCGCGTCTCACTGGGCTGCTAACCTGACTGTTTTCATTATCCTCATTCCTAGCTTGGTTTGTTTTCCCTTTCCGCAGTTTTTGCTTATATCCCCATTTGCTTTTTCATCTTCATTTTTCATCTCTCTTGTTCTTCAGGACTTTAGTTTTCTGCTGGCTACCAGTGATGAAACTTTTTGGGAAACTCCTATAAGCTATATTACTGTGAACAGAGATAGAGTACTGCTCAGTATTCTTAAAAGCATAGCTAATGGCCTGATTTATGATTTATTTTATATAGAGACAGTAGCTGTCTGTATGTAAGTGGTGGGGGGAGATGTTTAGATTTTAGAGTAATTTTGGATTACATGGAACAAAAATCCTGCTATACAGTTGGTACCAACCCAGAACTTTAGAGTTGATGCTGCTGCTGAAAGCTGAACTCTAGCCTCCTAAGTTGCCTTAACTGGCAAGGTTGAGTCTGTTTTGCCCACTGGTGAGGGATCTCGCCCTGTCCTTTTTTTGCCCCATGAGCCTTTTGTTATAGTTTCTCTCCCATGTTCAGTTGAGAAGTGACAAAGCAACTTCGGTGCACACCTGGTGTCCAGTCATGGTCAGCGCACCACAGGTGCTTTATTTCAGCTTTCTGTCTCTGAGAATTTGACTGAAGCTGACAAACCTGTTATGCTGTTGCTGTTATTACTGTTGCACAGGGAGAAGGCTCTGACAGGTTTGAGATCACAATAAAAATGGAGCACTTACACAAAATTGAACCAGATGCATTCAGAGCTTCAACTGCTTGATGCTCCTGCTGCCAGCAAACAGCAGCACATGCTGTCCACAGCCAGAGCTGGTGTTCACTGCTGACACAGGGAGCTCATTTATCATCAGAGCAAATCTGAACACTTTCCTTATTTTTGTTTAGTTTCCCTGCATGGACTTTGTCAGTTCCTTTCCTCTGCCCTCAGGAAAGCATTAGTTGTGTTGTTTTTAACTTAAAAGGTTTTTGTTAAAATTCTGTCTTAATTCCAGGAGGCTTAAAAAGGTGAGATTCTTATCCCTCTTCACACTGCGGATCTGAACTACTTCCCTACCCAAAGATGGTCTCTGCATGCAGGTTAGTGAGGCCCATCTCCAGCTCTGTACCTAGGAACTATGGACCTATACATATGGAACTATGGTAAACCAGATGAAATAGCAAGTATAAATGCAGCCTTTCACTGTGTCAGCATTTTGGCTTGGTTAACAGTAAAAATTATTTTGATCATACTCAACTGCAAGGCAGTATAAAATCATTGTGGTGTTTAGGTATGGTTACTGCTGTAACTGGAAAATGGAGGAGGGCAAGGCCATGGCCAAGGGTAGAGATGTGGACACGTGTAATGAAACCATATCCTAGTCCTTAAGCTTTCCTGAACATTATTAAGTTCTTCGTTAAAGTTCACATGATCTCTGACCTGATTAGTGCTGGAAGCTAATCGGATAGGAGAGAGAATTTGTGCCTACTGCTAAAAAAATTGCTCAGAAAAACCTATGTAAGTCATCAGAAGTTAGTGAGATGCATCTCCTTTAAAATACTCTATTTTAAAAGTTAATAGGGGGAGCATAAGAAATGCAAACTGTTTGGAAAAAAATGAAAAAAAAAAAAAGAAAGAAAAAAACCCCAAACATCTTTAAAACACCAGTTCAGCTAACATCTGACATGGAAAAATATATTGGTACAAGATCAGGTACTATGTAAGAAAACAGCAGAAGCAATTAAACTACTTTGGGGAACCTTAACAGATATATCTGCTATTTCTAAAAATGCATGTAAACCTGAATATTTTGTGGTCTCTCTCCCCCACAAAAAACGTCTACCCCTCTAGAGTAGCAAATGCAAGATGAAAGAAGAGAGTTATCTCACTGCAATGTTTTCATTAGGATTGTGCAAGATAAGCCATTTCCCATAAAATGGAAGGGAGAACAGGCTGTGGAACCCACGTGTGCTGCAGCAAGGCTGGTAATTAGACTACAGCCAGGCAAAATCACAAGGGAGTATGTAATAAAAGAAAGATTTAATGCGATTTAAATACCGTGACGGAGTTGCATTCAGTGACAGCCTGGTCACCCAGTACAGTGTGACATCTTCCTCTGCAGAGCTGTGCTCCTGCAAGGGGCTCTGCACCGGCCATCTGGCTGGGCTGCAGTGGCACGGCGGGGGACATGTCACCTGCTGGGACACACCAAATTTCCTTTGACATAGGCACAGCATCTTCTCACAACAAAAGCTTGAATATGGCCCTAATTTTACCTCATGTAGGAGTATGTGATTTAAAAGAGATTAAAGAAAAATGGTACAGGGTATTTTGGACAAATGATTATACCTCACATATTTTTATTGCTCATGAGTGCAGTGGGTGAGGTGTGTGCTGTGCAGTGCGAGCTGTGGAGAAGTGTTCTGCTGTTGCTCAAGAGAGTTGGTAAAGGTGTAACACATATCCCCAGTTACAGAAGCCCAGCAGTGGCAAGGATGCAGGACCTGGTCTTGCTTCCTCCACAGCTTCCATCTGGCAGAGTACTTGTGCTTTTAAGTCCTCTAAAAAGGCACCAGTTTTCCTGTTGCCCATACTTCAACTGTTTTTTGGGGTTTGGTAGTTGTCTGGTTTATTCTTATCAGTGTGTGACTAATGGGGGGTAATTTATTTGCTTCCACTTCTAAACTTCTGGTGCTATCTACTAATTGTTCCCCAAGTCTGATGTGGGTGCATGTTGCTGTTCTTTAAAGCATCATGGATTAATTTACCTTCCAGTGGTCCTCAAAGAGAGACTATCGCTAACAGCAGACAGAGCAGCTCCCATTTTTGAAGTCCCAGCCCAAGCTGCTCTGTGTTGCTCCTAGGAAACAACTTTTTTGAGAATGGATTTCAGTCACTTCTCTCCCTGCTTTTCTTGTCAACCATTGACTTGGCTCTGAAGGGAATCATTCCGTTACAACTCCTTCCTTCTGATAGTCCCAGGTTTAAAAAATTAAAGTTTTTTCCTTGCATGCCATAAATATGTAGGCGTAATGTTGCCTGTATTTTTAAGGCTCTGTTTGAACGACACAGATTTGTGAGTCAAAATTATTCTGTAAAGTAAACAAATAGCTGGATACTTTATAGACATAGCAATTTCATAAATAGTTTCTGTAAGTTAAATATTTTTAATTTTAATATTTAAATTAAGTTGATCAGTTATTTCTGGGCAGTTACTCATCACGTTGCACATTACTGCTGGTGTTGTTGAAGCAATTTAGTAGAGAACTGATTTTCAGAAGTTCTCTTTACATTCTAAGACGATGGAAACAGGCAATGATACAAGTATCAACTGTGAGAACAAAAAAGGATAATCTGGAAAATTATCGGTGATGGATAATTAGTCTCCAGGGCATTGTATTTCTAATTGTCCCAGGCTGTATTTAAACATGTCATCAGGATTAGGGGGAAAACATCTGTTTTCAATAATATTCTAATAAAAGAACTTACCTCAAGGTCATTTCCAGCACCTGTATATAACTGGGGTAGATGACTAATTAAGAGATGATGCAGGTACAGTGATTCAGGTGCTGGATCTGACAGTTTCATTGGTATAGAGATTATTTCAAGCAGGCTGATGCAGGTATGGGCTCTGCCCACAGCATACTGAGCAACAACTGCAGCAAAACCAGAAAGCACCAGCTGAAGCTGACCACCTATAACTCATTTTCTGTGCTCTGCAGTAAGCCTTACAAAAAAATTTATGGAGCAGATGGGCAAGAAATGTTTATGGCCTTATGTGCCTTCAAGTTTCTGTAAACGGATACAAGTGAATGTAACTCAGGAATTCCTCACTGAGACTCTTGGGTTGTGTAAAAACATAAAATGGGCCTGCTGGAGAGGATTCTTGAGCTTTGGAACAAAACCATCATGGATGTGATTAAAAATAGTACTTGTCACTGTTACAGGTGTGGCATTTGTTCATCTAACACTCCTTATAGAAGACCAGGGCTATGTAATTAGAGCATCTGGTGCTCCAAGTGAGACTAAATTAAGAGTGCCCCATATGAGGTTAGGGATAGGGGAGTTCCCAACAGGGACTGTCAGTAGCCAGTGAAACTGTTGTTATTTTACAAAAGCAGGATGCCAATAGGACCACACTAATGCATTACTCGTTCTTCTGGGATGGACTCCTGGGCCGTGATCCTGAATCACGTCAAAACTGTATTTGGGCTAATGGATGGAGACGTAAAAGGGGGAATGAGTGGGGCTTTCCTTCCTTTGTCAGTATGTTTGCAAGGGAAGCTTGCAATGGAGCACTGATTCAAGAGCCCTGGCAACATTCCCTGGGCCAAGGGCAGGCACAGGCCCATGCAGGCAGCAGGACACCTGTAAATCTGTGCCATGACTCCTCAGTGCCTATGTTTCTCCTTACTGAATAGGACTCATGAAAACCAGATGTAGGTTTGTGGTGTGTTTAATGTTGCAGAGCCACACTGGGGCCACCGGCTTTGTGCCAGCAGCTGGGTGCTGCACCCTGCTTGTGCTGGGCTTCCAGCATCTGCAGGCAGGGTCTGCATCTCTGGGTTGAGGGCACCTGACCTGTGGTGACTTCCTTTAGTGTTTTTTGATTGATATACAATTTAAATGAAATAAATGAGTATATATGTATATGCACACACACATTCATACATGCACATGAAATGCAGATAATTTGCAATAGCATTTTCCCACTGTCCCAGATGTTTCTTGCTTTTGAGATGAAAGTCTGAGTTTACCTTGATGGATTGTGATTCATGTTTTTCCCCAGAACAAGCCATTCATTCACCATTTTCATTTCTAACTCTAGTAAGTCCACAGTTTTTATAATTTCTAAAATCAGTGCAAAGAAGAGACATTAATTCTGGGAGCAGTGGCTTCCCTTTATTTGTGCACACAGTCAGCTCTGATGACTGTGCTTGAAAATACCCTGCTCCTTCCTCCCACCTCCTGTCTCTTTAGAGCATTGGCTCTTTGAGAAGGGAAGCATCTTAGCTTTGTATCTGTATAGCTTTTGATACTAGGGATTTCATTTGAAGTTTCTTCTTCAGAGTATGAATAAATAGTAATCTTACAATTGTTTGTTCTAGGCAACAATAAATGAGCCTTGCAAGCGGGTGTGCCAGGGTGGGACTGGGTAAGTCACAGAGGGAGGAGGGGACTGAAGTTCTCACAGGGATATTCTCAGCTAGTTTTATGCCCTGATTTAATTCCTTTATGAGAACAGTAGCAGAAGGTTTACTTTAGTTATTTGAGACTATTCGCTATGAGAAGTGAGATACAGTAAACTATACAGTGTACAGAGCATGTACAGATATGAGTATCCTGTTACTGATGTATGAGAAGAAAAAAGGCCTGAAGTCCTATTTTATTATTCTGTAAATATGCTGTGCTAGAGGCTTTTAAAGCAAGATGAAAGTAGAGGGGTTTTTTTAATGTTCATTACAAAGGAGTCCTTCTCACACTTGGATGGGTGAATCCCCTTCTCTGACTGTGACTTCGTGTGGCCACTTGACCACATGAAGAGGTCAGCCCCTAATAAAAGGTTATCAAATACCAAGAAATTATAGACTTCTCAGTAATCAAAATCTGCTCATAAGAAGTGCCAGATAATTTATTTACCTTCTGCAAACACCAGAGGAAAAACCAAATAAAGGAAGACAGTATTTTCAGTAGAAAAATGTAGTAGAAAATAATTTTATATAGCATTATGAAAATTATTCTAATTTGAAAATTAGCAAAAACATTGCATTGAGGCGCCAAATTTTCCTAATTAAGGAAGAACTTAAGCTAATCTCATTGGTGACATGAAAATTATGCATGTGAACTAATATGTCCAAAGCTTCCCTGCAAAGTTATGCAGAAGGCTGAATGTTTCAGATCTTCAGTTCTATATTCAATACTGTACAACTAATTCCTGGGTGAGTGCAGGCTGCTTATGGAGATAAATAAGGTTAAAAGGTACAAAAACAGGAAGACAAAAGTAATAAGTTCGTATTACTAAACTCTTCTCGGGTCAATCCTTCCTAACATCATAGGCAAATTATAATAACAGAAAAAACTTGATTAGGAGAGTAACTGAAAATAGTAGCAAAGTGTGGTTAGAAAAGTGGGAAGAGATTTAGGCTTAAACATTTTGGTGTAGTGTAGCTGAAAGTGGTCTGACCTACTGATCTCCTCCACCTGGCACACAGCATCTCTGCCCTCACCAAGCCACAGGACAGAGGTATAGGAGTAACACTGGACCCTGGGAGTTGGGCTGTAGCCAGGTGAGATGGGGCACCCAAGCTACACACAGCGTCCAGCCGACGTGAAACACCTGTCCAGGAGGGACCAAGCTGAAAGGAGACAGCAGAGAAGGGCCCTCCAGCACTGTGGCTCTAACCCTCTCCTTGGAAATGCAGAGATGGAGGTTCAAATCCCTTCAGGCACAAAAGGGATTGAACATGGATCCCCCACATCCTGGGTCACTGCCCTAATTACTGGGTTAGTGGATAAAAAGGGAATGACAGCAGCTGTGGTGAATCCAACCTCTTATATTCTTTGAGGATTTTTTTTCTTTCTGTTGCAAGTACCCAAAAAGAAACATTTTGCATGAAACAAAGCACATTCCTCACTGCAAAATTTATGGGTATTGTTTTGTTTCAGCAAAGAAAACTGGAAAATAATACTTCAGATAGATCTGATTGGGGTTTTTTTCCCCTCACTTTAGTTTCATTCAGTTGCTTTAGAGCATAATCAATTATTTGCACAAACCAGTTTGTAAATGTTAAAAAACACGATTTGGACTTTGTTGGAGGAGGGTTGCCTACAAAATCTCAGCCTATACTGGCAGAATACAATCCTCCCAGTGACAATAACTTCCAGAAAATCAGAGCTCACTGAGGTGGTATGATAGGCTTGGACCTGCGAGAGTAGACGGGTATGTGTACACGCTACTGAAATACTGAATACTGTAAAATATATATTTACATTGATTTAGAAACTTAGTAAATAAGAGGCAGTCTAAATTCTGTTGATGCCTTTCATTGAAAACAAGAGGCAGCTGGTCCCATAGTGAGTATCACAGAATCACAGAGTATGCCAAGTTGGAAGGGAAGTGCAGATAGGTCCAAGTTGAAGTGGCCTTTCTTCAGGGAAGATTAATGACCTCGTACAAGCCTTCCCATAGCTTATTTTGGAGGGTCATGTTTGGATGCTTTCTTAGTGGCTGGACAAGCCAGCAAGTCATAGCAGTTCTGACTCATTGTCCCTCACCGGAAGGAGGTGAGGTGTGCTGTGAGGACAGTGGCATCAGTGTCTTCAGGCAGACAGAAGTTGAACATTGTTATGAGGTCTCTGCTAAGTGAAAGAGAACTATGGACAGCTTTGCCATACTTTTTAAATATTCAGAATTGTGTTTCATTTTTACTACTCGCTTGCTGGTTGGATTTAGGTCACCACAGCCGGCATAGTTGTAGGAAGAAAATGTACGTGGTTACTCTACTGCTGTTATTCCCTTCTTTGGGCCATTGTGGATTCCACTATGTCTGTTAATTGTATTTTATAAATGACATAAATGTACATGGAACATTACAACAGGGAAAATATGACAAAAGTAATACTACAGAGCATAATCCCTGCCTCGGGAGATTCTATCCGAAGGCCTGAATATATTCATTGTACTTAGGGAGGGAGTAGTATGGAGATGTTATCTGCGCTTGGCTTAACATGAAATTTGGGGTTCTTACAAACGGGCAGGAAGAGGAGCTGAGAAACGAACTGAGCCTCTCCAAGGACGAGACATCTAGGGCTGAGCATCACCCATGAGGTTCTGGTGCTCTGAAAAATCCTTCTGCAAGGTGGATAGGAATTTAAGTTCCTCATTCTAGCTAATAGAAAATGTTCGAGGGGTTGTTTTGGGTAAAAAACAAAGATCTGAAAGTATTTACATTTAATTTAATTCAAAATGAAAATTTAAAAAGCAAAACCCAAAGCCTACTTGGCAATTCGCACAGCCTTGTTTAACACTTCTCAGGTGCAGCACAGTTACTCTCACAGGATCAGGCCCTGAGGGGATGCCAAGAAGAGAAATGCTTGAAAGCAACATATGGAAATTGAACACGAAGTAAAAGCTTGAGTGGAGATAGGTGGGTTCAGGAGCTGTCTTCAGGAGAGGGAGCCAAGGCTATGCAGTGGGAAGTGTGTAGAAAATGAAAGGATGTAGAAACTGAAAGGTACTCAGCAGCAGTCATGTTAACGTAATCCGTGCAGTCATTTCCTCTTGACGAGTGTATGTAGCACATCACAGAGCTGGGCCTGTTGTCAGGAGAAGGCTAAGGCAATGCACACATGTGCGTGTCATGGACAGCAACGATGCAAGGGGTATGAGGCACTTATGGGGAGAAGCCACTGAGCAGAAGGCTACAAAAGATGAAAATGCATTCAAGAAGGGCTGTTATTTTTGTAATAAAACTGACCAGTTGTTCATAATTAAAAATATGTCTCCCCAGGGTCACTTGAATTTTTTTGCCAGGATCACAAAGCTGTTCTAATCAACACTGGTGTTAGAGCTTGAATTAAATGTGTGCTGGCATCTGCCAGAGTAAGTATCTTTGTTTCTTCCTCCCACTCCTTATAGGAAACTTGGTTCATCTGGAAGGAGTTAAGTTCTGGAAGGCTCCAAGCCCTACAGAACATATTTGGGGCACTGTGAAACTTCTCCTGCAAGGTCTTGGTATCCCACAAAAAGCCAGTATCTGTCTGATCCCCATTTCCATAGACCTTGTCCTGGTAAACAACCCACTGGCTTCCTGATGTGCCTATGTGTCAGTGAGGTTTGAGCTCTGTCAGTCAGCCACATATATGGTATTGTTTATGGCAAACAGTCCATACAATTCTGCAAATCTTTAAACATTGATCTCTCTCCTCCCAAAATTTCCATTGGACTTTTTATCCATGTTGTGGAGATGTTTTTTATCCAAAAACATCTCAACTGTATGAGGACTGCTGTACAAATTTAAAATTTCACCTTGCATTATTCAAATTTTCTTAACCAGAATTTACCACTATTAACTGACATCCTCCTCAGCCCCGAGCTACATCTCCTGGCAGCCTTTCTGCCTGTTGCCTTACTCGCTCTCTGGGGCTGGTGGATGGCTGTGGACTGTCGTATCACTCATCTACATGCTTATTCTTCAGTGGCAAGCATTTAAAACCTGGAGAGGCTGTCATGGGCCTCCTTGGTTAAAGGGACAGTTGGAGTCACCACCACTTCTGGGCTGCAGTTCCTTAACATTTTCCTGGGCACTGATTGCTTGTTGCTTATCAGGGAGAAACTGAGAGAGGCCACTTCATTGTTTGTATCCAGTATATTTTTTGCAAGTAAATGTTCAGGATAGGCAATTGTCTCTTTATCCAAGTCCAAGGGATATCTGAGTCCAAGACAGCTGATGACATTATATTGGGCATTCATTTTAGAACTGCTGAGCCCAGAGAAATCAATAGTTTTCCATTATCAGGTCCGGCTGGGTCACTAGTCTGTCAATGAGCTGTTACAATCACTGTACAAGGGTGAACCTGACCAGTCAATTGCTACTGACAAGAGGAAAACATGCTGACAGCCACTGGAACAAGCCAGAACACAGATTTGCACTTCAGTTTACCATCCGAGGAGACTGGGAGCAGAGCCTTTTCCAAGATGTAGGGCATGCACTGTGGGAGACGAAGCCCCCTCTCTCCCTCCCTCCCATACATCAGACAGACCTTCCCTGACCAGGGAATTTAGGTTTGTTTTCATATTCCCAAACACCAGAGAACTCACTAACTGGAGGTGAAGGAACCACTTTCTTTGGCAGCCAAAAAGAGATGTGCTAAAAGGGAAGGCTTCTGCTGGCAAGGCCAGAGGAGTGGTCTTGTGTCTGCAATGGCCATCACTGAGAGATGTGAGCTCAGGGACTTCCTGTCCAAGGCAGGTGCCTGTGCTACATTAGGCAGGAAAGCAGATGACAGGGTTAACTCCAGTTCTTGTCTGTGTTTTAGCACTGACTTCCTATCAAATTTGAGAGCAGAGCAAAAATAAATATTTAGAAATTATCCCAATATTATGATTTTTAATTTTCAACTTTATTAACTTCTTTCAAGTGTTAAATCCTGACCGTTTTATTTATGCCTCCGGTCGTCTGTTTGATTCTTGCAGAAGTCAATATTCACTTGTGCTCCATCATCAAACAAAAAACTGGTAATCAACTTTATCACTGGAAGCCAACTAGCTGGGTTTTAAAAAATACACTACCCAAAAGAAAGATCATTTGCTTTAAATGAGAGGAGCGGGAAGTCTTTTTAACAGAGAAGAGCAAACCTTCTTTTACTGGTAATTAGAAGCACCAGTCTTACATGACTTGCAGCATTTGGTAGCTCAAGCCGCGTCAGATCTCTTACAGCATTAATTAAAAAGAATTTATGTTTTTTTAATAAAATGCTTCATGTTTTAGCGCTTTTCTTCCTCCTTCCAAATGTGATTACGGGGGCTGAAGGGAATTCAGGTTAATATGTTGACACACTTAACAATGCGGGGTCATGTAGCACAATCCGCTCGGCTGGTTCGGCGCGGCGCGGCCCCTGACAGGTCCCATCAGCCGCTGCCCTAAAGGCAGAGGCGAGGGGAGGATTTTAATTACTGAGCTGTGGGCGAGTTTGCCAGCATTAAATTGAGACATAATTAGGCCCCCGAATTTTAATAATTGTCCTAGCTAATTGGGCAGACAAGTACGCTCTGCAGCGTGGCGTGATTAGATAATTAGTGTTTCCAAATGACAAAATTGGGCTCTTGATTGCAGATTCCAGATGCGGGGGCGCGGGGGTGGAGGAAGCGGGTGGCTCCCTACTCGGGCAGAGCCGAGCCGAGCCAGGAGAGGCGATCGGGCCAGGTGAGCTGGGCCGTGCTCGGACGGGAATCTCGGCGGGGACAGGAGCGGGCCCGCGGGCGCGGCGCGGAGCCGCGGAGGCGGCGGGC
>VYXB01004616.1:758241-765741 GCA_013397135.1 Pachyramphus minor
AAAAAAAAAAAAAAAAGCCTGTACACGCAGAGGGCGCAGGGGGTAAATCCGTAGTGAGAAGTGCCGAGCGGCGGTGCCGAGGCCCCGCACCGTCCCGCCCCGGCCCCGCAGGTTGACGAGCACCGCGGGCCTTCCTCCCTGCGGCAGGCAGCGCTCCCGCCGTGCCGGGGAGTCTCACCGGCTGGCGGACCCCCGGGGCACGGGGAACCCCCTGCGCAGGCTCTAGACCCTGCCGGACTGGGACTTGCTTTTGTTTGTTCTCATTATTTTCTCTGCAAAGAAGCAGGCGGTTTCACACAGCGATATAAAGTTGGATCGCTAATAACCAAAAGTTAAAATGCAAACGCTTCCCTAGGAAGTGTTTCACGCAGCTGGTGCAAAATCACTTTTATTTGTTGTCTGCGGGAAAGGAAAAATAGGTTTATGATTTTTTTTTCTGCGAGATAGCACTGTCATCAAAATACAGATGGTTTTCCTACATCAATGATTTTTCACTACAGCCTAAGGGCCTCTTGGCTTTAAAGCTCTAGTTATTTTTGCTAATATATCAAGAATTTACCTCCTGACCATTTCGTAAATCAACTCCAGATGCAATGTACAGTATTTATATACTTATTTTCAGACGTGCATTTTGGCTCAGTAGATTGCCAACTCACCATTTCAATGCTTCAAAGTGATGATGCTGGGAATTGTCAGCTCTGAAGAAAAGGTTAGCTCACAGGATCAGGATGTGCTGTGTAAAATGCTGATTTATGAAAGTGTTACAATCCATGTGTGTTGCAGGTCGAATTGCATGCATTATATGATCAGAAACACAGAGAATTGATCTACCAGTGTTTATTTTAAAGCAGAATTCGTGTTGTCTCTAAAGGTGAGGGTACCAGTGATGTATTGGAGCAGAAGCTAGAAGGTGCATCTTTCAACCCACCCCAGCCTGGAGAAGCTGTGGCGAAGCACTCCTGTACCCTGATAACAAACCCCCGTGGCCTCACCCCAGCATTGCTGAGAGCAGTAAGCACCCTGCCCTGTCCAGGGTGAAAAATACCTCCTGTGAGCCAAATAGATGCCTACTCATTTTTTAAAATCTTTTCTGACTTTGTTGGGCTTCTGACCAGCAGGTTCCTTGGGCCTACGAACTGCTGAGGGTATTGCTTTCCCATAAACAGTTGCTCTCTGTGAAGCCTCAGTAGTCTCTGTGCTCTGGGGGGCTCTGGCAGGCTCCATTTTGCCATCCTCCTGCCAGCCTGTGGGTAGTCTTTCCTATAGTAGGTAGGCCTGTGGTGCTTATAGGAAGGTGACATGCAGTTCCAGGTTTGCAGTTAATCAAGTCTACTCGGTGAAGTTGAACAATTTAATCAGTGCATGATGAAGCCTTGGATATATCTGAGCTATACCACATTATCATAAAATCTAAAGCAATCATCAGAGGTTAGATGGGGGTAACTAAAGACATCGTGGTAGTTCCTGCCCTGATCCTACGAGAAATGCTGTGGGGTCACGTCACAGTACAGCAGTGTGAGCACAGCAGCCTGTACTGTGTGTGGTCATTGCAAGGCCAAGGCCGAGGTAAGTCTCCTATTCCCGGGACGCTCTCATGCTGTTTAGTAACCAGATTACAGCTTGGGTACGCATTACTTAGCAACCCTTGCCAGGAACGCTTTTTGTCTGCCTGGTGAGAAGGCTGGGACTCTTCCTTCAGGGGCACTATCAGATAAGTCTCCTGTCGCTTGTGTGCAGAGTTTTTGTGATACGGTGGCAGGGTGATGGGAGCTGAAGGCCACTCAGATATGGCACTGAATGACACTGTATGACTTGGCCCTATTTCTTGCAGAAAACGCACTCCACCCATGTTTCAGGCCCTGCACAGCCTGCTGCTTCATCTCCAGGTGCAGAGGAAGGGTTTGGTTTTGGTTAAGATGCTGCTGTCTTGGGACCTGGTTATTTTATAAAGTTTCCTTCCAGTTCCAAGTTAGTACAACGATTCTGATGAGCTGATGTACAGAAAATGGTATCCCTGTCCTTTCTGATGTCTTCTTGGTCAAGCCCAGGCTGTATTTATTGCTTCTCAAATGGTAGCTGATTTGCTGGGTTTGCAG
The DNA here is from genome assembly GCA_013397135.1 of Pachyramphus minor. Taxonomy (NCBI): domain Eukaryota; kingdom Metazoa; phylum Chordata; class Aves; order Passeriformes; family Tyrannidae; genus Pachyramphus; species Pachyramphus minor. The sequence continues at coordinate 760,338 of VYXB01004616.1, forward strand.
ATCTTGCCTGGGGTGACAGCACTGACTGTCCATGCAGGAATGGACAAAGAGAGTTGAAGTTATTTACTTTGTGAATAATAAATTTTTTTCTGAGTACCAGTTCCATTAAATAGTTTGGTTTTGGGATTTGGTTTTTTACAATGAGTCTAATGGTGCTGAAAATGTAAAAAGTAAATAATCATACATAAAATAGGGCATTTGTTTATTTATAGTGGTCTAATTGGAGCTGTTCCCCTCGTTAGTGTTAAGATAGCATGATCTCCTTATTGTGCAGGCAACTGTAGAAGTAGGAATGTACTTTAAACTAGCAGAAGATTTTACACAGACGCTCTCTTTATGAAGCGCCGTCTTGCTTTTCCTCTGGTCTGAAACACGACTGCAAACTTGGCTCGATCAGGAGTCTCCCATGTCCACCTACTCTGGAAGGCACACCCGGACGGCCGGAGGCGTTGCCGGCTGCCGGCGGTGGTGGCAGAGCTCCGCTTGTGCGGCAGCTTCAGGCCTTGCCAGGGCACGTCTATATTTCTCGTCTTTCTCTTTCGGGGTGTCTTCCCAGTGTGGGCAACCCTCGAAGCCGGCCAAGCCCTCCCGCGGGCGAGGAGCGCACCCTCGGGGCGGGGCGCCGGGCTCAGCGCCGCCGGGAGCTGCTGAAGTGAGAACTTGAAAGGAGCCGTCGGTGGCGAGAGGAGGCGGACAAAGCAAGCGCCGGGCTACCGAACGCGGCACTCTGCTGGCGAGTTTTAAGGCGCTTCAAGTCTAAAGGGGAAGTGACAGGGCAATCATCTCCCCGGCTTGGCTGCGGATGGGAGGGTGGAATCTAGCTAACAACTCGTGTATCTGTATGTTTAATTGCGACCTGGCTGCATATTCCTGTTGAGGAAGGATGCAGATCACAAGCGAATCTATAAAAACGCAGTTGACAAGCCCGGGAAAGGGATAACTGACAGATGAAACGACAGTCAGCGCGGAGCTAACTGGCAAACGCATCGGTACAAAGTCAGATACCTTCTGAGAGGAGTAGTAGTTTGTTTTATTCCGGTTCTCCAGAGTTTTATCTACTGTCGGTGTGATGGGGTAGAGAGGAGGTAGTGTGCCCTGTTTAGGATACAAACATGCAGATTAGATCAGGCTTCAGACACCGTGTTTCACTCAAGACTTAGAACAGTTAGAGGAATAAATCAGGCGTGCCCCACCGAGGAAAACATGGAATTTTCTTTTAATGATTTAAAGGTGATTTAAACTTGTTTAAACACAACCGTTTCACATACGGATATAGGAAGCTATCGAGAGTTGATGGGATCGGGAGCTGGGGCCCGGAGCTAGCCGCCACCGTTGTGCGAGGCTGGGGCGCTGGGAATATCAACCCAGCTCCCGTTTTCTTCACTTTTGTGTTACTTTAAGTTTTCAATGAGGCTAGTGTAATTACGAGGCGTTTAACTTTTTGCCAGGCTCTTTCATTATGGCTTTGCATTTGCACCTCGCTTTTAAGAGAAGTAATAACATTCACAGTCAGGGGCAAATCCTGTTAATAAACAAATTAAAGTTCAAACAGTTATTCAAGTTCACAGCCCCACTCGCTGCTCCTTTAATAAGAGTTATACATGTTACTTTCTCTCGGGATCACTCCCCCTTTTATTACTTTTTAAGCTTTTCATAAGCACTAGCCAACTATACGGGCGGCTCCCAGCCTCTAAAGAGCCCACAAATCCTGAAGGGAGCCCTAATCCGACCTTAATTTGGCAACTTTTGTAAAAGACATAAAAGCTCGGGTGCCACCCTTGTGCGCTCAGATTATAATGTCAGGGGACAAGACGGGGGAAGGCTCCCTCTATCTCGCACCCACCTATTTGAGTTGTGTCCCTCCCTTCCGGAGCTGTTCAAAAAGCCTCCGTTAGTCTCTCACGGGTACCAGAAGAGAAATTAGGAAGTCTGATTCATATCCAGGGAATTTCCACCCCCTCCCACGATAGCTCTACCTGGCTGCGCTGGGCTTGGGCTGCCGGGACGGCTGGTGCTCCCAACACGTCCGGCAGCGCTGCCCTTGGGCCGGAGCCCGTTGCCTGCCTTCAAGAGTTAGCTACGTGGAGTTAAAAAAACCCAAACCAACCCCCCCGGAAAATATAAGTCCTTGCGCTCTTCCTCTCTTCCCGCCTCTCTTCTTTTTCTCCAAACCTTGCGCGATTAGAGTGTCTGCGCTCACCTCGGTATTTGCATAACATGAATCTAAATTCCTCTCGTCAGGGGCTGCCCGAGCCCGGGGGAGCCGCGGCTCCCGGTGGGACTGGGGCGGGGAGCGGGGCGGTTCCCCCCGCGGAGCCGGGCTCCGGAACGGGGGGCGGCGGGCAGAGTCCAGCAAAGCCCGGGGACTTTGACGCTGGTTCACGGCAGCTCCGGTGCAAAAGCGCTGTCTATGTACAAATAGAGGAGATCACACTCCCCATTATCTACCTCCTGGCGAGTATTTGATTTGTGACATCAAAAGCTTATCAAGGCAAGCTCACAAAAAAAAAAAAAGGAAATAAAGCACCTCTTCATGGAAGGAGATCGCTGCGGTTTGGGTGATGTGGGGGAAGGAGGAGGGGGCCGGTACTGACAAAACGCCGCCGGTGCCAGGGAGGCGATTTCTGCCCCACCCGTGTCCCTGCGGGCCGAGCGGCGGGGCTGGTGCGGGGCCGGCCGCGGGTGCGGGGCGCTGCCGCGGGCGCGCAAAGCGGCGAGCTGGCCCCGGCGGACGGCTGGAGGGAGGCCCTGATTCCTCGCAGCCATCCACACAGAAGTGGTTTGATATAATCACCATGACAACTGCCGCCTATAAGCATACAAATAATAGAGATGAAATAGACAAAAGATTAGCATGCCATGAAAAGTACAATAAGTTTCTTATTTAGCATTTAGATAACTGTCTTTCCTTCGGAGCAGGCTTCAAAGTTGAACCCAGTTTAGACCAAGAGGATTAATTCTTTCTCCCGCATGCTTCATTGAATCTCTCATTACCAAACTTTGTCTGTATTGATGTAAGATTTGATTGAAGATTAGAGCATTTAGCAAATCTTGCTTTTCTGCATGTATCAGGCCTTTTCAAGCGCAGACCGTGCTGCCCAGTGGTCAATACCCTTACTTTTATCCAGTGTCTGCTTCATTTAAACTTAATCAACTCCCTCAATGAACTGGAACAGGGAAACGTCCCTGAGGTAAGAATGTTGTGCTGTTCTTAGATAATTCTTTGCTCCCTCTCCCAATCCGCTGGCGTTAAACCTAAAATTGCTCTCTGATGAACTTAATCAATATGATAATGACAATTGGGGCTGAATGGCTCGGCCTGGGCTCGGCAAGGAAAAGGTAGATGGCTGTGCCCATAAGCAACTTCTCCTTTCTCGCCTCTTCTTTTGTGTGCACTGCTCCCACCTTTCTTTCTCTCTCTCCCCCGCTTCCCCCCTCTCCGTGACACCGACCGCTGCTCACGCTGGAGAATGATGCTTCTTTGTGCGGCAGGAGGACTCGTATGTCACCGCCCGGAGGAGCGGAGCAGAGCGATTGGCCAGGTGAATTATCTGCCTTGTTGCAGTGAATTATTTGCGCTGTTTCCTTTCCCAGTCAACAAGTTTCTGAGGTATAGCGCAGATCAATCAAAGCTGACAGAGCGCATGTGAAGCTTTTACTGTGTAAATCTGGACCTCTTGTCCCGGCTTCGTTGGCACTGGCATCTGTATATCATTTTTATACTGCTACCAGTAGAGCAATTTCAAAAGTATTTGCAAGGAAAATGGATGTCCCCATCTGTTCCTGGAATCATAAATGTGCCACTTTCGGAGGGTTTTCACTGGTAATCATATCTTTAATGATGAACAAACTTGTGATATATACCTTTCCATAAAATGGGGTTTTCTTCACTTTATTGTGATTGGCTGGGATAAATAGCTTTTCCATATGTTAGGAAGATAAAACATAAGATTACCAGACCTCGTTTGTTTGATCATAAACAAAAGAAACAATTCGCTCCAAACACTCTTTAAACAGAAACAACTGCAGAATTAAATTGTATTAACAAGCTATCGATGGGTCATGAGGCAAGCAACTGTCTCCGTGGAAAAGACAGCTGGTTTAAAATACGAGTAGTCGGTCCTTCTAGCTACTCGGGTGACCTTAATGCAGACGTGGATTTTAAATACTCTATGCTAATTTTAATTTTATTTTTCTTTAAATTATCTTGTCTTTATCTCCGTATTTTTTTCTTCAGCTTGACTTTGAATTTTCTGAAGTGCCAGAACGAGGATGCGGTGCTGGGTAGTGCATTGCCGTGTGCTATATTTAGAAAGCAGCTGGAAGAGAAAACGTCCTCAGGAATCCGGACTGTTTTGTTGTAAATGCCCCTCCAGTCCCAGCACTGTAAACGTAAACGCTCGTTCTACAGACGTGTCAGCGCATGGCGCTACCTGGGAGAGCTGGGTAAGGATGAGTTCGGGGAGCCACTGTTTACTCCACGGCACTGCCCAGCAGCCTTAGCGGTGTCCTACGGCGAAGAGAGGAGCCGTGGCCAGGGCTGCCCGCGCACCCTCGCGGTGGGGGCAGAGGTGCCTGGTTTTCTCCCCCCCAGAGGCACACCCTCTTCGCCCGAGGAACTGGCAGGTTGCATGCACCCATTTGTCCGTGGAGAGCGCCTCAGCCGCGAGGATCAGTGCCCGGAGCCCCGAAAGGGACACTCCACTTGCGTTTCGGTGGCTCTCCGCCCGCCACCGCCCCGGGCGGGCAGTCCGCGGGCACCGGATCGCCGTGGTGGGTCAGGTGGCCCTGACAGTCCTCCCCCTCCCTGGAGATTCAGCAGCAACAGCACTCCAAGACCCACCGCCTGCCCCCCGCGTGGAGTGAGGCTTGATGCTAAACGGGGTCTCGTACGCTGAGGCTTGGCCCTTCGGGGATGGGGACAGACCATGCCGGAGGGACATCCCGCCTGGCTGTCACTCAGGGTGGAAACCCCAACGGCCTTGGAACAGCCCCGGAGTGCTGTTTCCTCCGCGCCTTGGAGACCCCACGCCCGAGGCAAGTTCCCCCTACCCATCTAATGCTCCCCCACAACCTCGCTGTCCCTTGCTCTCGGCCGGTGCCCCTTGGTGGGCACGGAGAGCCCAGGGCGCTAAGCGGGCGGTTCCCAGCTGAGAGTACGGCCAGCGACTGCCTCCAAGAGGGCGGAAAAGGAAGATAAACCCACCCACACTCTCCCGCCCCACACTGGACTCTCGCGGGCGTGGGGATGAGTCGGTATCAGCAGAGGGAAAGTGGGCAAGTTACCGTTTCTTAAGGCCAGAAGAGACCATTAAATCATCTGCCTGACCTCTCATGTTACAGGGCCGTATAATTCCATCCAGTCCTAAAGCATTAAGCCAAATAATTTGTGTTTGAGTAAAAT
>VYXB01004616.1:770741-810741 GCA_013397135.1 Pachyramphus minor
GTCTGGCTCCTCCAAATAGTTGGCACTTGGATAATGGGAGACAGTCTGTCCGACCTCACTGCAACAGCTGGTGCCAGCCAGTTCTTCAAGGACTGGTGCCAGCATCAGAAGGAGTGTGCCAGGGTCTGCTCATCAAACAGACCGGTACCCGACCCATGGCTGCCACCAGGGGACAAAGGGAACAACAGTAGAGCAAGTCCCTCTTGACATGGCACCTCTTGGGAAAGACAGGCATGTGCCTTTCGAAAGAGGATGGAAGCTGGAGCATGAAGAGCTGTTGCTGGTCCCAGTAACCTCAATAAATGGCCTTCTTTCCCTGTTCCGCTTTCCCAGCTGGTGGGGAGCAGGTAATACCTGCCTTTGGGGAAGCACTAGAGACTTATGAATGATCACAGAGGCAAAGCAGTAGTGGTTATTTTGGGGTCTGCCCTTGCCTTCTTCCTTGCTTTCTAGAAGTGTTCTTGCAGGGACATGGTGTGGGGGTGTGTGCGCACAAGGTGCTTCTGGTACTCGCCTTCCCTTGTCGTGGTGGAGTCCCGCTGCTCCCACAGGCTGCTGGGCTGCCTCCTATAAGTGATGTGACCAGCATCTCTCATGTAATTTTTCATCCTCCCACAGGAAAAATTGTTTGTTTATGTTCTTTCAATAAATATTTAATATCTTTCATTCTTGTCTACTGTGCTGGTTGTTTTCATTATTGAAGGTGAGGTCAGAGTTCTTTGAGGAGGAAGTGGAGAGAGAGAGCGTGAACCATCCATCTCATGGGAATTTCTTCCATGTATTTCAGATTGGTTCCTAAGAAAGTGCTGTTTTCTGCAGAGATGTGCTTGAGGCTGGTGTGAGGTATTTCTGAAGTTTGGAGCAACAGCTTTTTCCCATACCACTGGTACATCTTGGGCATGGTTCCATGGCTGTGCTGAAGGCACAGACAATGTTCATGAATCTTACTGTATTTGATGAGAAGCCAACAGGGAGCATGGAGAAAAGGTTTGATAGGAACGCAAATCAAAATAAAAATGCAAGTTGTGATGCTACTTGAAAGCCCATACAAGGCCCATACACTTCACAAATGACTTATTTTTTCCACAGCCAGTGAATGTTTCTGGGGTATGTGGCCACAGCAGAATGTAAGCACAATGGCAGCTTTATGCCCATGCCTTGTCCAGCTAGTTAGCATCCATGATGCTGGGTGCATGTGTAAGAGGATGTGGGACTCCCAGCAGTCCTCCAGTGTTGCCTCTGATACTGTCTAATGTAAGTTATCTGGGGTCCTCAGTGATGTTGAGTCTCCAGTTCTCTCCTGCTGTGCTTTCCTACCTGCCAGCTCTTGGATAATTTGATGCTCTCCTCGCCACCCATGCTGCTGCAGTTTTAAAGAAAGGGGTCAACCCTGGACCTCCTGCTCTCCAGGTATGTGCTGATCCAGGGGATTTCACAGTGGGCAAACAAGTGGATGCAGATATGTTTTAGGGTCCAATGCTGCTTGCTCAGAGAATGGGAGCTGGATTGATGTCCCTGGGGATCAAGGGTGAGAGATCATTTATGTCCTGTTGGGGGTACCAGGGACAAAGAAGGCAATGGAATCCCTTCAAGACCATCAAGGGATGGGCTCTATCGGGACATTATACTAAAGAAAAGTTTTACGTTGATAAAATGAACATATGTGCTGTGTTGGGCAGCAGTTTTGTGGTTCACGCTTTGCCAATGCCACACCTTTGGTGAATCACAGGCCCTACAGCTGCTTTGCTTCTGTGGAGTATGGTGTGCCTTTATTGCAGGATGACACCATTTGCATGTGTGCCACATGAACACACTGCAAAAGTGCTAAGTCTATCTGTTAGAGCCATGGTTTTGAAATTAAAATTCAATTTTTTTGTAATGCAGACATGAGAAGTTGTGTAATCATGTTTGTAACTGGATAGTCATTATTGCTGCTCAAATAAGTTGTCATACTCTAGATAATTATTGTTACCAATTATTTTTCCACTTTTTTATATTTAGTAATAAGTGGACAGCAATGTTTTATGTAATATTCAAAGAATCTGGTGTTCTGGATAATTTTGGAAAACAATTCCTCATAATTTTGTTTACTGGATTGCTGGTTGGTCACTGAAGCCTCCTCTGCTTGGGGCAGCACCAGGGCTGTTGTACCAGTGATATTTAGCAAGTCTAGTGGAATGTTGCTGAGGAGGACGCAGAAAGGTAAGGTCAAGCCTTCTCAACCTTGACTGCAAGTAGCTTCTCTTTGGGGAAAGTGGTTCTTAAGGCAGAGCTTGCAGCTTTGCTTTGTTTGCCTTAATTCTATTATTCAGACAGTTTTTCTGCCTGGCAAACCCTGCCAAACCTGGAGAGGTAGCCAACAACCAAGCAGTTAAATGAATATCAAAATAAAATATTTCTGATAGATTTCATAAAAGATGAGTTATAGCTGAAAAAAATTATTTTGGATTAAGCATATTGTACTTCATTCTTCAATCCCGTAATGTAATTTTATTTATCTGAAAAGATTTAAGATGTCCCAAACTGCTTGGATGGCATGTAGAAAGCATTCCAGTTTGACAGAAGCATGAATTGATTACTTTTCTGAGGGAGGGGAAAAAAAAGAGTTTTATTTAAATCAACTTTAAAGCTTTATTTTAAAGGGAAGATATTGGTAGCTGGAGAATAGACTCTGCCTTCCCCTCATATTGCAGCTGGACAGCAATAGCCAGCCTTCACTTATTTATTTATTTCCTGCACAGAGGGGAGGAAAATATAGGTCCATGAATCAATCTAGATAATGGGGAAGGCTGAATGTAATAAATAATACAGTAACAACCCTAAACTAATGAGCTGTTGCTAAGGTACATTTCACAGGCTCATCCTCTATATAAAAAGTCACTAATAATCCCTTGGTGTAATCAGATGATAAAGCTTTGCCATAAGGCAACACCTGTGCAATTAAAGCCGTGGATTCTTTTGCACGTTTCATTAATTTCAGGATTTTGTAAAGGCACAATGACTACACTAATAATCTAGTCTACTTGACTCCATGTCTACTGGAAACAGGGTGTCTAATTAGGTAAAGGTAATTAATTAGAGATAAATGGAGCTAATCAGACTCGGTTAACACTAATTCTCTGAATTAAGACATTTTGGGACACCTACTATTCCATTGGCTTTGATGTTTCCCAACAAACACTGACTTGGAAAGGAGTCAGAAACCACTACATTTATTCTGTTGGAGATTGTTGGCCCAATCCTGCAGCAGTGCTTGCCCCAGTACTTTTGTTGGGGGTTGTTGGGACTCTGAGCTGTGCTTATTCCTGTGGGTTTGCTGGGAGAGGCATCCCCTCCTACTGTGGGGTGTCGGACCCTTGGTTTGACACCCCTGGGAGTAATTTGGTGTGTTTTTACAGGCTTCTGCCAGGCTTTTGCTGATTGTGATATTTTCCCCACAGCTTTTTTCCTTGATGTGGGCATATTTTTAAAATCTAGGATGTGCTAGTATTTAGAGGGGGCACCATAACCTCTGCTGTGGACAGCATTCAAAATGCAGAATACAGTGCCTTTGCTCAAGGAAGAAAGTGGGATAAAAAAATACAGTCAATTTAAAAGAAATCTGGATTATTTAGTGAAAGGATCACAGGTGGTACGTGTATTTATAACTCTTTGGAGGTCATGAGCCTATCCTGGTGTGGAATCAGATGCTGTTCATCTTGCTTAAGTAACTAACTACAATTGGATTCAGGTGCCAGCATTTTCAAAACTAGCAGGGCTATAAGGCAGAGGAATATAAAAGTGAGTGGGACAAGAAGTAATCTAGTTGCTTCAATGTTGTGGAGTTCCTGCATGCCTCTGCTGCTAAGTCTATATTGGAAGAGTCCTGGTTTGCCTTTTTTCTCCAGGTAATTGTTACTTCCTGACAAGAAATAGTGTGTAGTGCTGGTGGCAGATGCAGTGGGAAGATGCTATGACTGGTATATGGCTATACTGAAATGACAGTGCCACCACTTCCAGCTTTGTTAGTGTTTGGGGATGGAATCATGCTGTGCATGTGGAGCAAGTGCATTTTAGAAGGTATTGCCTCTTGTCTCTGTGTGGTGTTAAGCTACAAAGTCAGACGATTTCCCCTCCCCTATGGATGGTCTGCTCATTTCAGCTGCAAAGCACAGAGTTCTTCATCTATCGCTTGAATGCTGGGAAGGGTGGGAAATGCTCTTCCCTCCCACATCTAAAGAAGACCAGATACTTTTTTAAACTTGTATTTTTAAAATACCTAAGCTGATGCTGCACAGCGTGCTACATAACTAACAAGAGTGAGCAAGGAATGAGGCATTGTAGGGTGAGCTATAGCCTGAGGTAAGTCTCCATGAGCTGAGCTACACTACCCTCAGTAGAGGAGATGAAATAGAAATGTCTGAGTGCTTTTATTACTAGATACTTTTTGGATTGACCTTTCAATAACTTGTTAAATTACAGAAAATATTTCAGTTTTCTACATGTGAAAGACCTGCTGGGTCATGTAGTCCACAAATTCACCTCTGGATATTTTTATTTGCTGCTTGGTGAATTCAGCCTTTCAGGAGTAGGTGGGGCTTGGGCCCCACTGTTCAAAATAACTTGCATTTCCAAGGATGGACAAATTCTGGTTAACAGCTGCAGAGTGTGGATACAAGAGAACCATTCTGACTGCAGCATCCAGGCAAGAAAAATTATTTGGGATGTGTGTCCTCTGTACAACAGGGAAGCAGAGTGCTGCTGTCTCCTGGATTGCCTGCACCCTGTTACCATGCAGCTGGGTGAGAGCCCAGAGAGAAGGCAGACAATGGGACTCTAAGCCTTTGGTCAGGGCTGCAGAGCAGTTGTGTGAGAACCTAAGCCAAATTTGGTCACAGTAGTTCAGCTCCTGTTGTGCTGTTGACATTACCAATGAGTGCAGTCTTCTACATTTAAACTTTTTGGTATCATAAGAAATTCAGGAGTTTCACACTCCAGCACTTCAGGTTTCAATCTAGTTGATAGTACTATCATCTGATGCACTTGTCCTTTTGAGCACAACCCTGTCCTTCCTTTCGAGGTTCTATCATTGGAGAGAAATGGGCACTAGCATGGTTACTCTGACCTATTTGCAGTTTCCAACTGAAGTCATGGCTGTGTTTCACAAGTGCCTGCTTTCCAAAGATCCCTGGGTGACCTCAGTGTCTGGCCTGCAAGTCCATCTGGGCTCTGTGCTGGGCATGGTGTGGCTGCAACAGGGGAATGGTGCTGTGTTGGGTGTGTGAGAGGGTGTGGAAATTGACTGAAAATGAGTGAAAATGGTGTGCTGTTTTTGGAGTTCAGACGTCTCTGCTGTCTGCTTTGTGTTTGCTGCAGTTTGCTTAATCTCTCTTTGGTTTTGTAAGCACAGAATATTTGGTAAAGAAAGCAAAAACACGTGGCAAGAGAAACCGGACGAGAAATGTTGAGCCTATGGAGAGGAGTGAGTGTGGAGGAGGAGATGGTGGCTGGTATCAGAGCAGAGCCCCTACATCCTGTGACAGAGGGGTGGCCTGCTCCTCCCCACCAGCCCAGGCGGGCAGCACAGCTGTGGGGGGCTGTGCCATGGGGCCCCATGGAGCCTGCTGGCCCCAGCATTCACAGGGCCATTGCAGGTAACTGGGGCACTGAGACCCCTCGCCTCCTGTGAGGGAGTCTCTGGCTCTCAGCACTAGGATATGTTATGATCCTTGGTGTCCAGCATCCATACTGTGGTGGATTGGTGGGTGAGAAAGGGGATTTTAAAATGTTCCTGTAGTCCAGCTAAGTGTCTTGTTAATTTCAAATGTTAAATATTTAAATTAACCAAATGAAAAGAGCAGAAAATTCCTGAATAATAACCTCTGTCCACTTCTTTCCTCCTCTGTTTTTCATAACAACCTTTCCACTTGGCCTTTGATTGCTGTTTACTAGAGCTACATCAAAGCAGGTTTCCTCTGTGGCTCTGGGCTATGGTGAAGTCCATAATCCAACATCTTGTCAGCCACTGGAGTTTTCAAACTAGTCTCTGTATTTGTGCCAGGAATAGAGCCTCTGTTCTTAAAAGCAGCAGTCAGTTCCCTACTCTCCCACGATACACAGGACCTTTCTGAGCAGCTGCTGACCAACAGTGCTGTCTAGTCACACACATTGACTGTAAATGCCATATTTTTTAAACAAATCTGTACTAAAGCTAAGGAATGTGTTGTGTTGTTTGTTTGATATTAGAAGCCTGTATAGAATGAGTTTTGTGTAGAATATCTTATTTCATTATGAGTCCTGTTAACCTCCTATAAAACGTTTCAAAACATTGTTCAGTGTGTGGTTTAACTACACCACAGTAACAAAATCCTTAATGTTTTAAGGAGGGAGTTCTAAAATTTAATAGTTTGTTTTATTATTACTCTTTTGGACATAATTAACTAGGGATGCACTTCAAACTGTTTCCTCCTTCCTAGTGAAATGTATTTTTATGTTGCACTCTGGGGGAAAAAGAAGTCTGTGAGACCATGGGTGTCTCCCTTGATGCACATTATTAGAATCTTTTTAGAGACAAGCAAGCAATTTTGCTGTCATTGGTCTTGTTCAAATAGAGAGTGTTTATCTATGCAGTCCTCTCAAGAAGGGTGTCAGGAAGGGATCACCAGCCAGCAGCTGGCATGGGTACAGCATGGTTATTTGACTCTACTCCAGTGTTGAGCTTGCGTGGTGCTTGCTTCTGAAGCATCACTCCTTGTGCACTCCAGGTAATGCCTTCAGGTCTGGTACTCGCCTGGGCTGAGACCAGGTTGCATGATCCCACCAGGGGAAAAGGGATTCTGGGCTGAAAGAGGTGGCAAGGTTGCTGCCAGGAGGTTCACAGTGCCCAGCATTGTATCCTCAAAATTTGGCCTTAGAACCCTCCCTATGTACAGAACAGAGCCTTCTGCTTAACTGCACAGGTTTTTACTTTCAGGTAAATCTAGGCAGGCCAAAGTTTTTGTGCTAAAAAAAATATCTATTTATGGATATTTTCGTATTTCCATGCTGCCCTGAACTTGAAGCTTCACCCAAAAGCCATGATATGTCTTGTTCTAAAACACCCAAAGTGAACAGACTGTTCTCTCAAACTTGCATGTGGTTCTCTGGCGAAGCCACAATGCTGCAGCGGACTCACCTCTGCAGAAGGGGGCAGGATTCCCAGCTTCCCACCAGCTCCATGCCTGGGGATCCCTGCCCATGTCTGCATTGCACAGGGCCAGCCTCCAGGCTGGGGTTCCCTGCATGCTCTAGGGCACCTTCTGGCTGAGCTGGGGCTGCCTCATGGGCTGGGAAGCAAATGGTACATCTCAAATGTGGCCACGGGACTGCCCTGGTCAGGGACTGGCCCTGCACTTGCTGATGGGACCTGGGTCTTTGGTTGCTTGTATACTTTCCTGCGGCAGCTCCAGGCTGAGTGAGCCAGGTGGGGGGAAAGGGGAGTGCTTGGCTTTGCAGCTATGGGGTGTGCTGTGCCTTGGCCCCCTGCAGCTGCTGAGGGGGATGTACAAGCAAGACATTGCTGAAGACATTTTTGCCACTTCCCTTCTAGTCATTAGGGGTGTAAGGCTTTTTTTTTTTTTTTTCCTGTGCTGTGCAGTTGGTTAAAACCTTAACATCCATCCAGGTAGGATACCCTCTCCTTCACCTCCAGCCCCTTTCGACTGAAAGGCCCCTGTCATGGCCAGACTTCTCTCCTGAAGAAGAGATGGCATCGTGCTGGAGGGTGGCATCGAAGGACTTGAGAGTACCCTTCTCCCTTATGGTCATGGTTATCTGTGCTTTCATGTTCATCCTTGGTCCAGACAGAGGCTTACGCTTTTTCTTAATGCATAAAAGAGTTAAATTACATAGGTCTTAATCCTTGCTTTAATAAACTGGTGGTAATGATGTACAGCAGTGACGGTCATTGCAACTCCTATTATTCCTTTGAAACAAGTTCAGATTAAATTTTAAAAAATCACTTAAGGCTTAGGAACAGCATCTGGCTTCCACAGTGGAAAGTGGCACAAATCTATTTCATTTTAAGGGGGATGGGACTGGACTCTACCTATAAACCCACCAACAAAGCTCACTATTTTTGGTTCAGTTTTTTTCTGCTCTTTTGGATGGTTCACTTCCTCCCCTTGTATTAAAAATCACTAGCTTTCAGATCAGGGTAGTTATTTCACAAATGTAAGCAGCCAGCAAATACTTTCAGGGATTATGGTGGGGACCACATCTGGCAAAGCCTTTCTATCTGAGCAGGAATAATCCCAGCCCACAAAAACATGAGGGCTGAAGAATCAACATGGTCAGAGCTGGAGGATTGCCCATATCTTTGAATCCCACGATCTGTACCTCTCTGATCATGCACTACCTGGCACATGGTAAGGAGCGGGGAGAGCTCATGTTTGGGTGAGTGTGTACTGTATACTGGAGGACTAGGAAGGTTTAGAGTAGAGGTACTTGTGCCTATTACACATGGTGGGCACTGCTTGTGGCATCAGCTGTGCAAATCCAGGTCTGGAATTTATATAAGCATCCAGATCCATATGTCTGTGGCTGCACCAAAGCAGACTCTCCCTAGTGTTCATGGGGTCCCAGGAGGCACTGGTGCTGTGCCTCTGCTTGCAGAGCCTGGCACTTCCTGGGCAGGCATTTGTAGCAGAGCTGGATGCAGGAGAGGTGCACGGAGGTGCTCGGACTGCTCAGACTGGGTTCTGCATGCAGGCTGTGCTACCTGAAGCACCAAGATCTTCACAGACAAACTTACCTTTTAAATAACTTCTCACATGGGACATACACAAGTAAGGAAATTCTGAAAGAAATCTTAACAATATGCATTTTCCTCTCCAGTCTGTTTTTTTGCTTTAACAAGGTATTTTTTGTGTGAAGGCTATCCCTATTTTTGAGGCTTAGGCCAATTTTGACTGAGCTTCTTATTCATGACCTACCCTGTTCTGTATTGCTCTGAGCCTGAGTACCAGCCCAAAGCATATTCAGAGTACATACTTTCTCAATACTGATGATGTGATGCTGCCTGGCTGGTCCACACCACATCCCAACTCTGTGGGCTGTTGGGTGTTGGCTTCACCACCAATCTTGCTGGCAAGACTTACAAACCCTTCGTTTCAAACCCATTTTCCTTTTCTTTTTTTCCCAGCCTTCTGAGGTCTCATGGACTGCACTTCTCCTAGAACAGCCTGAGATGTAGTTTGTCTTATTTGGGATGCACGCACACTGTCAGCTGGTACCCAGGCTCTGCAGGGGTCCTCTCCCACCCTGTGCCGGTGCTGGGTTCTGCTGCCCACCTGGCTGCAAGATCAAGTGCCCATCAGAGCATGACCTGGGGAAAGTGACATATGGCAGGAGAAAGGCAATTTAGTACAGGCCTAGAAATCAGAGGCAGAGTTGTTACAAGCTGGGCCTTGGGTTCACTGGCATGACATGAAAGACAGTGTTAGTGCCTGCTGGACGTTGGCCTCCTCTGGCTCTCCTGGCAGCTGCTGGCTCCCCCCAGCACTTGTAATCCCTGCCCCAGTGGCTGTGGAGCAGTTCAGGGCAAAGGATGTGAGTGGAATTAGCAAATTCTTTCGTCTATTGCAAAATTCTTAAACACACTGAATAACGTTTTGGTCACTTCCCAACTGTGAATTTCCTAGACTTTATTTGCAGAAAAAGTTGAAATGAAATGTTTTGATGTTTCATATTTAATTGTACTTAAATGCAGTCAAAAGATACAGAGTCTGGAAATGCTTTATTGCTCATTTCCAACAGAAAGCTTTCTGTCTTCTCATCTTTGTTTCACTGAGAAATTGATGAACTTTTTCCAAGTTTTTTTCTAGTCATCACAGAGTAATGGCCAGCTGTCCTGACCTCTTGTTAAGATTTTTTTTTTTAAAACTATATGTTTTGTGAATGACCACAGGTGACATGGTGGCTGGTGAGGGTGGAACAGCCACACCTGCTGGTTGGGCACTATGACCAGGGAAATCTGAAATGGCCAGATGGGATAATGTGGGGACCTTTGGTAGAAACTGTGGTATCTGTGGTCTGGGTACAGTCTCTGTCATATTTTTTCAACCTCCAATGTTCAAGAAAGCCAAAAAATTACTCACATTATGGGAGAGACTCAATACACATAATTTTGTGAGTTAAAAAATTGGAATGTCAAGTACAAATGTTTATTATACTGTTCAAAATAATGCCTGAGATTTTCACCCGGACATTATCTTAGAATAAGCCATATAGAATTATGAAGTTTAAAGAAATATATTTAAGTGTATGTCAGTGATATGATAGTGAGAGTTTTGGCCCCTTGTCTCTTCATTAAGGACAAATTCACCCCAAGGGTGTACTCTGATCTTGGCAAATAGGGTTATAATAGCAAAAGAATATTGCCTGCTGGATAGCAGACATTGATGATTAAATTTAAGTGTGTATTGTCCACATAAAGCAAACAACATGCCTTTTTTTTTTTTTCTCTTCTGTGAACATTCATCACTAGTGCTGAAGATGGAACTTGCAGGCTTGCTAATTATTGTGTTTTTAACTGATAATATACTGTAAATTTTGTATAATACAACTGTGACCTTATAGACAATGGTAGACATGACAGCAGGCCCATAATTATAGTATGCTGAAGAAATGCTTGTTATTATCTACTATTTTTAGGACTGGTGTGCAGAGCCTCTTAATTTACATAAGCTTTAGACATTCACACATTTTCTGTCTTTGCTTATGGATGATAGATTTTGTTCAAATGAAAGATGAAGACGTTGTGTTAGGTGAGAGGTTAGCCAACTGGGAACTTGATTACTGTGAACAACAAAAGCATCAGTGGAAACTGAAAAAGGAGTATTTATTTGAGAAAGAATTGTTTAACCCAAGATTCACAACATGAAAACTGCAGCATTCAAATGGAGCCTTGATAACTTGTGATTTGAAACTGGTTAAATGATAATGTGAGGAGAAAAGAAGACAGGGAAAAAACCCTATGATCTGTTTATCACAAGGCGAATATTGCATTATGTTCTTATAAGGGATGAATGTTTTGTGTTTGTTTAGGTTTCCCTGTTGAGTGCTGAGGACACGAAACAAGTTTCCAGGAGCTACTATGGATCTCCCATCCACCTGCAGCAGCTGCTTGTCAATCTACTTCTTTTGGCTCTGCTGAAGACAACAGCTCTCAATGGCTTGTGAGATGTCTTGCTTTGGGGATGTCAAGGTGTGGAGCAGATGCTGTGCACCCCCAGGGTGGCACTGCCATACCCCAGCAGAGGTCCGTGTGTCAGGTGGGTGAAAACTGCCCACCCCTCCTGGGGGTCTCAGCCTGTCCCTCTGTTCCCCTTGGCCAGCCCAGTGTGACGGGCTGCTTTTGCCTCACCAGCAGCATGGATGCTGCCCAGCAGAGCCTGGTGGCTGGCAGGACAGTGCTGGCCACCAGCAGTGCCACCAGCCACCTGCCGTGCTACATGCAGCAGCATTGTGCTGGCAGCTCTAGCTCTGCCACGGGCATGCTGTGTGGTACTCAGGCTATTGGGCAAGCTAGAGGAGATGCCAGAGCAATGAATCCTGCTTTGGCTCTGTAAGGAGCCCTTTGTGATATCAGAGAATTTACCCTATCATCTCCCCCACTGATCTTTGCTGGCCACAGCCTGCCCATTCCCAGGTCAGAGCAATATTACACACCCTTCTTTCTGATCAGGGCTGTGCCTGACCCTCACCAGACCAGGCAGACAGTTCATGCAGCATAGAAGAGCTGATAGTGGTGCTTGCTGA
Source organism: Pachyramphus minor (assembly GCA_013397135.1). NCBI lineage: Eukaryota > Metazoa > Chordata > Aves > Passeriformes > Tyrannidae > Pachyramphus > Pachyramphus minor. The sequence continues at coordinate 782,520 of VYXB01004616.1, forward strand.
GTTCTCTGGCTGAGCAGAGTGCTTTGATTTGTGTGGTTTTGGTCCAGCAACACTGGTGACCCACTGGTGCAGAGATGGTGCACTGCTCAGCTTTCTCCTTTCTGTTCCCTGCACTAAAAAACAGAGAAAGCAAACAGATGCATGGCTGAGACAGACAGATGAAAAGCTCATTTGTACTCATTACATTGGAGGATATTTTGAGATCAGATCATGCATCTGAAAATATGACCCTTTGTAATACTGCCAAACAAGGTAAGGGATGCCTGAGCTTCTCTGCCTCTTGTGCAAGTTCAACCTTCCTGGAAGTACCTTTTACCACAATGACTGAGTTTACCAAGTTGAAGGAAAAAAGGGAATTTGTTCATCAGGGCTTGACCTCTTGTTTTTCTGCTTTGTTTGCCCAATTTGTTCTCTCTTTCTTTGTACTGATGTTCTCAGATTTCTGTGCTTCAGATTTCATGTGTGGGAAAAGTGATTAGTCAAAAAAGCTGAACAAGTTGCCTCATACAGTACTGCCATGTAACATGCACACCCAATCTCGTCTTATATTTACTTACCTGTTTTCATCATATTTAGGTGGGCAGAATTGCAACCCTGAGGTCTGCAGTGCCTGCAGGAAACCACAGTCAGATCTCTATAGGCACTGGCAATTTTTAAGATGTGGCTTGTTGAAGGCACTGGGCCCACTTTCTCACAGAGGGTTTTACCTCTCAGCTGAGGCCTGTCGCAGTGGCACAGGTGCGCCTACAGAAGTTCTGCCCTGGGGATTTCCTGGTGTGCCAGCCAGCTCCACCCACTGCCAGCATCTCTCTGTGGGGTCTCACCACTTCGGTAGAATAAGTAGGAGAATCCAGTGCTTGTCCTCTGTTTGCATTGTCCCTCCAGCAACCATGGTCCTTGGGGACCCGCACTGCCTGCAGGCAGAACAATTCCTTTCCAATAGCCCAAATCAATTATCTTGTGTTTGGGGTTTTTTTTGACCTCAAAATAAATGTGTAAGCATGTGTAAACTTTGGCTAGTGGCCCAAATGTGTTAGGATTTAGTCTAGTGGGTTTTGCTACGGAAGAAAGCTGAGCTGTGAGCTACCAGGGCAATGATGAGCATCTGATGTGGTAAATGAGCTAAGTTGCCAGGCTGGAGCACAAACACGGGGCTCAGGTACAGAAGTGTGTACAAAATAGCTCCTGCTCCAGCCTTCTGTTAAGCAGACCTTTTGTAGCAGCACAGAGGGTAACAGGGTGGGAAAGATGACAATATGTTTGATACAAACTTTAATTGCTAAAGGCCTTTCCCAAAGGCCGATAATGGCAAAAGGTGTAAATGGAGGAACAGAATGCTGTAGCTGCGCCTGGCTCACAGATGGGCTGCTGAGGAAACTGTGAACGGCCAAATGATAACAGACTATCCCGTCATTCCAACATCAGCTCATTAGCAGTCTGTCAGATATTTTAATTTGTGTACTTGTGGGCTTAGTAGATATTACAGGATTGCCTCAGCTCCCAGGCATCCCTATAACTCAGAAGGAAACAGTGAATGAATAAACCTGGCAATGTGAATGGATATTTTTGTGCTCTTGGCTTTTGGGGGTTACTATGAGGTCCAGCCAGGGCTGCTGCATGTCCTGTGAAGCCCCAGCCTGGCAGGTGAAAAGCAGGAATGTCTGGGGTGCTGCTGCTCTTGCCCTCTGCCCTGCTTTCTTGGGGTGCTGTGAAGGGGAGACTGTGCCAGCTCACAGGTCTCTGAGCATCAAAAAGTCAGCTGTCCAGCTGTAATAAATTGGCTAAGCAGAGGGTCTGAGATACTGCTGGACAGTTTGGGTTTCTTTCAAATAATTCCATAATTGTTTAGAGAGCTCTTTCACTAAAAGAGGTAACCAACCATACATGATAGAAATTTTTACCTCCTAAATTTCTCACAAAAAATTTGCCAGACCCTCATCAGTCATATTGTTGCAACTACTATTAGCTAACTTTCAGTTGAGAGTACCTGTTCTAGGTGTTCCTGGTTAATTGACTTTTGTAAATGTAATCTCTCCAAACTCCAGCTTTCCAAATTTCTTTGGTGGCTCAGGAGACCACCCTTTCCTGAAGAGAACATGCTGGTCTGAAGTTGAAGCACACTTCCCAGCAGGCTGCCATGGCTGTGCATCTCAACAGCCCAGCCTGCCTTTGCCAGGGCAAAGAGCTGAGGTGCAAGTTAGGGGCACAGTCAGCAGTGGCTGTACCTTATATATGTGAGGTGGGCCATGTGTCTCAGCCAGGGGATTTATGGGTGCTGCCGTGTCAGTATTGTGTGACCACACACACAGCAGGAACAGACAGGCATTAAATGTCTGGAGAATCTTTTAAATTATGCTTCATTCTGTATTATTGCTGAAGCTGTTGAGAATTAAGTCATACTTCCATAATAAGAATGAGCATGACATGGTAATGTAGTCAAGTGCCAAAATGTAGTGTCCTTGTGGGGGAGAAAGAGTTACTAACAGAGCCCTTCAATCACAGAGAGATCACCCCGTGCAGCCTAGCCAGCCTCTCAGGTGCCTTGTACCTCGATGTTAGCAGGAAAATGCCTTTATTCCTTTAGCATAGGCATGTCAGGGATGGCTGTGAACTAAGAGCTGCTGAAAATGCTGGGATTTGTCTGTCAGGCCACAATTTGGTGATGGTATTTCTTTTACTCCAATTCAGTTTTACATATTGGCATGAAGCATTATAATTGATTGCATTAAATTACTTTGGAATCTCTCAGCTGCTTGATTCAGAAATTATATCAACTGCAAGTAGTCCTGACTATATGTTGGCATTAAATATGTTACAGGCACATAGCTGGATCCTGATTCATTCCTAATGAGATTTCGAAGTTCACACTATAAAATGTTCTGTCAATTAAGTCAGAAATTCATAGCAACATATTTACTTCAGTTAACAGTGTGTCCTTTCAGTGCAGGGATTTCAGCTGTTACAGTGGTGTTTTCTAGTTTCACAGCCTCATCAAAGACCATTCAAATATTCTCATTGTAACCCCTGTTTGTCTGTAACACACACAGTTTTTGAGTGCAAAGAAGAGCTCTGTGGAATGTGTTTGGTGAGAAAGAAGCAGCCTTATACAGTTTCAATACAAAATGCTCTGGTTCCATAGCACCCTGTAGCTGGAATAAAACCAGACAGGAAAAATCTACTTTACCAGTAGCAGGTTTTCTTGATACAGGTTTATGCTTCCCGACGAGACTGACTCCCAGAATAACAGCATTGTGGAGCACCACTGTATCCTGTATCTCAGAGGGGCTCCCTGGGAGACTGGTTATGCCTGTCACCAATCAACGGAGATGGACATGCAGATGAGGGAAAATAGTGCTTTTTCTCTCAAGATAGCACAAATGCAAAACTGGTGGCGGTTCCTGCCTCAGCTGTAACACAGAAAGCAGCTCTCAGTTTGCTTCAGTCTTGTGTTCTGCTTGAATCCAGTAAGTTCCAGTTCCTTAATGTCTTTAGGAATCAATAAATCAGTAGTATCTGATGAGACTTGGTCTTTTTAAATGTGAATCCCTCTTCTTCTTTTCTTTCAGGTGTCTGAAACTCTGACATCTGCTCTGTGGGAGGAGACAGCTCCTATCCAACTTCCCTTCTCTCCAAGCCCACCAGCAAAGGGATCTGTGAGATGGTGTTCTACAACTTCTGAAGAAGTAACGAGGTCAGTCACTGAGTGGGGGCTTAAAGGTGGGCAAACCTGTCTCTCACAAGCAGGGGTTGCAGGAACTGCAGGCTTGGGAATGAAAGGTGGGCAGTGTCTCCTTTGGAGGCACTTACGCATGCCAGCACCTGGCCCCAGTACAGAGATGAACATGTGTGTTACTACTAATGTTGGGGGGCGAGGAAGCCACAAACTTGCCAGTGATTCCTAGAGTTTCAAAACCTGCAGCTGTCCCCTGTGCTTCTGCCACATGTCCCTGGGGCTTGGAGTTCTGCGATTGCAGGAACCATCCTCCCGTGGCAGCAGTGCTGCCACATGCAGGGGAGGTGCTTCCAAGCGGCCATTGCAATGATGGTAACATTATGTAATAGTTACACACAAATGCTTTCCCCAGCCTTGCCTGAGACTTACTCCCAAGCCCGGTTGTGCTCACAACTTCCTCATGTTCAGGATCAGAGGCTAAAGAAAGACAACATGTACCAGGTATGGTTTTTTCTTCTTCCTTTGCAAGTTCTAACTGTGAACATTGAACCAGTTTTAGAACAACTGAGTTTGTTGGGGAATTTCATGTGTTTTGAGCTTTGTGAGAGGGATAACTATTTGGTAGAGAAGTCATAATGTGAAAGCCCAGGAAACTGCAGTGACCCTGAGTGATACTTACAGCTGCTTGGTCCAGCAGTTGGGTGGTGTTTATTTCTTGGCTTATTTTGGGAAAATGGAGGATCTTGTGCTGCACCATATAGGAACTTGCACCACCTCCTGGGAACCTGCTAGTGTTACTGGTAGAGCTGATCGCTTCTGAAAGATTTTAGTCTGCTCAGACTATTTCAGGCTGTGCTGTTCACCTGGGATCCTGTATTCAGTTAAAAAGTTTGTCAGCATGTAAAATACCAGGCTCCTGGATCAAATGACTTGTCAGACCCTCACTGTTTTTGATCAACCAACATTTCTTAGTTAGTTTCCTGTGCTAGCCAGATTTCACCTCAAGTGCCCCCCAGCCACCTGTGCTGACAGCAAGACTTCCCAGGAGCAGCAGCTCCTTGCTGCCAACATCAGGCAGTGTTTGGGCATGGGAGCACTACCCTTACAGCAGCTGGTCACAAATGTCACTTGTAGGGCTTCCTTTCATGTACTGTGAGTCTTTCCAGGCAGCTATGGTAGAACCTTCCTTCTCATTCCTGTGTGTGTGGTACATTACCAAACCATATTACAGCCCTTGCAGTACTCATGTTGTCACAGCACCTTGTGGCACTTAAGATACAAATGCCCTTTTATTTTCACTAAAGCACCACAAGCAACACTGACAGCAAAACAGCAATACATACTGTATATGCATGGGTAATAAATATTCCTGGCTTGAAATTCCTTTGCACATTGGGCATGGATTGTGTTTTACCACATCACACGATACAATGACAACAAAGAAGTTCCTTCCCTTAGCATAAGGTAAACAACAAACAAGCAAAACTAGTTTGGCTGTCACTGTGATGATCAGCAGCTCCATCCAGGAACACCAAGACTCAGTATTGCTTTCATTTCACAGAGGTAATGGCAAAGCCACTTCTATCCTAGCTATCAAAAGCTTATAAAGAGACTGTTTCATCTGAAGTTTTGTGTAGGCACATCGTACAAATATTTCACCAGAATACATCAGAACTGTGGCACTGCTGCTTTCTTCGCTGCTGCACAGGAACTTCCAATGTAGCCACCAGTCTCTGTCAAAGGGGTTTTCATCCTGCGTTTCCTTTTATAGGTTTGGGGTTTTTTTATTATTCAAATATTGCCTTTCTTCTACCCACTCCCCACTGCGACTGAAGGGCAAAGCTTAGTCTAACAAGAGCTAAATAACACACAAATACATATAGGTAACATTACAGCTTTGAAGTCTAATCTAGGAAGAATGAAGGCTCCTGCAAATTTGATGCTCTACTGGAGGTTATCTGGAGTTGACAAGTTACAAATACAAAAAATGATGTCTTTTAAGAAGCAGCATCATTTTAGAAACTGCTGACCTATTTGCCCAATAGCAAGCAACAGAGAAGTTACAAGTCTCCCCCACCTCTTCAGCTGTAAGTGAAAATTGATGCTTGACCCTTTGTTATCAATAGTTTGCAGATGCTTGATGACTTCTGCTTCACAGGAGGCCCCAAGGAGATGGATGACTGAATTTTAGGTGAGTGGTTCAGACAACATCACTTCTCACCTGTGTCAGGTTTTCCATGGCAGGACCTTTTCCATGTGCCACTGAGTACGTCCACAGTCTCCACCACTGAGGAAGCTGGTGGATCCAGGCCCTTGGTGGCCCCAATATGCTCCTAGTGCTCCTTCTGTGAGCCTTGCCACTCTGGCACGCTGCCCCTCTGTGCTACAGCCACCACATGGCTCCTGGCACTGAGGAGGTTGGTAGGTCATCTCTGCTGGAGTGGGTATTTAGGCAGACCAGGGCCTTATTCTGCACTTTTTGTGAAATGTCATTGGATGAAAACCATTTCAGAGCACTAGCAGTAGGACTTGGGACAGGGTGGGCTGCTGCTAGGGAAAAAACTCTCAGCCAAAACCTGGAAACAAAATCCAATACAGTTCTAAAAGGGATCAAAGCCAAAAGGTGATGTTTTATATAAGATGATCCAGACATTTGAGTGGATCTGCTTCTAGTATAACAAGAAGATGGAGAGTCTGCTTTCGTGGAGGTGAAAAAAAAAGACCAAAAATCGGTTCAGATTGGTAGAGGAGAAAGTGGAGTTGGAAACCGTGTGGGATCAGGGAAAGCCAGAGGCTTGGTCAGGCTGCAGGACAGTGGGAGAAGAGGGGAAAAATGTCTGCGCTGTCTGAGAGACACTGGAAGAGGTCTACTGCTGTAACTGATTTTCTTTTCTTGTAGTTTTTGTCTCCTCTGAGATGAGAGGCAAGACTTCTACTGACTGACTTTCTTCAAGACTCACTTCTTTTCAGTTTTTCTAGACTGAGTCTCTGAGGGTGATGCCCTTGAACTGATCAACCCTCCTGCAAGGGGTTAAGGACGTGCACATGCCATTGTGAGAGGAAGAATTCATATGCTTTAGGAAAGGACTTTGTGGCAAGGTGAGGAAACCTCAACAAGTTCCCAGTGGTCCTGTTGCCCTGCCTTTCCTCCACATACCAGTCAGTAGCTGTCCTTGCATGGCTGGGTGCTCCACTGTGGACAGGAGCTAGAGATGGCTCTCTGTGGCACTGTGTGGGGAGCAGCCCCCCACCCATGTGCTGCTTTCCTGGGTGCATACTCTGTGTGAAGCAGAAAACAGTTGAGATACATGAGTGCCATTTTTTATCGCATAAGCACGGCAGTCAGAGAAGCAGTGCAGTTGCAAAGGGGGTGCGTGTGCAGGAATGTCTGACCGTGCTGTGGGGGAGTGGAGGGGAAAGGGGAGTGCTGCTTCCAGGGCTGCTGTGCGCAACCTGGCAGAGCCCCATCTCAATTATTTCCAGGCAGCGTCACGCTCCCTTCGCAGCCCATGGAGCCACCAGGCAGGCTGCCAACAGAGGCAGCACTTTGGCAGGTTTTTAAACACTGACTGAGCGAGTGTGTGGCAGACCATTTGTACCATATGACACCCAAGAGCTAATCTGGGAGAGGATGCTGGGCAGTGACGGGGGCCAAAGCTGAAATGCCATTTAGAAGTGAAACATCAGCCCAAGTGGCACAAGGCCATAAAGTCAAACAATAAAAGAGACCAGGGAAAGGGAGATGGAGAGCGGAGGATGGCTGTGCTCCTGAAACCAGCCAAATTTCATTACCTCCCACTGTCCATATTCACTGAGTGCTTAGAAGCACTGTTATGTTGAGTATAAACACATACTATAAACAAATATTGAAGTAGATATTTCAGTATATCCAATGTATTTTATGTGTTGCTCTACTCTGGGAAGTCTGATGAAGAAAAAGCAGAGCTGTGTGGAAAAAGATATTTCTGGCTCTGCCCTGGAATGGGGAGCTGGCGGTGATGGCTGCTGTTGCCCTGATCTATATGTAGAGGAAGCTATTGATCTCAAATGGGACCATCAGCTGGCAGGATGGGAACCCCGAGCTTCAGCTGGTATTGACCATTTTGGCCCTGGGAAGTCAAGTAGAGTTTCTCTATGGTCATCTTGCCCTTGAAAGGATGTTTTATCCCCCAAAGCTCAATCATAAGCGTTTTCATTTACAGTCTTGTTATATTAAACAAATGACACCGTGTAATCGTTTGCTCTCTGCTCTCGGGCTCTAATGGATAGCACTTGTCACAGTTATTGATTTTTCTTCTCTTACAGAAATCTAGTACTTTGGGAATATTGAGTCATGCTATTATCCAGAGAGGTGCCAGCCCTCTGAGTGACAGACAACAGGCTGTTTTCACTGTAAACAGTTGATAGGTGACAAAAACAAGTAGCAAGAATGTCACTTATCCACTAAAATACTACAAATAAAATATAGACTTGGTAGTTCTTTCATGCCTAAGCTTATAAAGAAGATAGGATTTGTTATGCTAGAACAGACTGATTTCTCATGTTCTCCCCTTGCTCTGGTGACTGTGACCAGATGCCCTGTAGATGGTTCCAGCGAGCTCATCTCCACCGGGAGCGGGTTATTCCCAGGTTTATGGGTTTTGGCTGAGCAGAGTAGGAATGTTTGTACTGACCTGGGTGAGGTGATGTTAGAAACTCGGGGACACTTCTCAGTGCTCCTTTTTTTCTTGGGATGTTGCTATATTTTTGCATTTTTCACTGATATATCGCATGACTGTCTTGGATGAAGCTGCCCAAAATGACAAGTGGCTGCAGCAACCAGAGCTGTCTCTTCCCAGCCTGGTGGTGCATGGTGCCATGGGTCTGGAGCAGGAAGGCACAGTCTGGCCCCATCCCAAGCAGCTTTCAATGAAACTGAGCAGATGGCTTTATCTGGGTATAGAAGGATGGTTGGGCTTCTTGTCTTAGTGAAGGGAAGAGAGAAAAGTTTAGAGGCAAGTTGTGGACTGGTGATCTAAAATTAAAATACTAGAAGAGGATGCCCATAAGCCAGCACATAGTGTGTGCTTCTGCTTAGCTGTGTGTTTCTATTTTTTACAGAAAAATTTGATGTGACCTTAAAAACAGAGGGCACCCCAAAATATCATCCTGGACAGGGAGAGAAGAGCTCCAGCATGGGCCCTTGTTTGTACGCTCGCAGGCTGCCAAATGATGGGTCATGTAGGACGTGGCTGTGTGTTTGAAGCATTGCCTGTGTGGTGTCTTGGGGAGAGAAGTGACACTGCTTCTCCCCAGTGCCACCATGCATCACTGCCAGGGCTGTGTGCTCACACACAAAGCCCTGGAGGCCATCTCACCTCCACCACAGCTCACTTAGCTTAATGGCTTCCTATAACATCTTCCAGTTCAAAAGAAACTAAACCAGCTGTGCTTATTTTACTTGGAGGAGCTGGTTAGTATGCACATCATTTCTGCATCTACACAGCACTTGAATAGCCTGGGCCTTTTCTTATTACACCAGTGAATAGCAGGCTTACACAAGCAAGGGAAATCAGCTTCTACATCAGGAGGAAGAGAAATCTGTAGTTATTGAGGAAAACCTTTCGGGTATTTAGAGCTGTTAAGTTATCTGAAGACACTGTTGGTTATAATACCACGTTTGTCCATGACTTGCTGTTTAACAGCATGGTGTGTTGGTGCCAGTGATCCCACACACTGCTGTCAATGCAGGTGGTGGTGAAGGCTGTGTTTGTTTAAAAAGGAGTTGGGAGTAGCTTAACAGCAACATGAAAAATACCTGTGGGTGTGTCTTCCCCATTCCAGTTGCCTGATCCATAAAGCAGCCTTTTCCCTCCAGCTCTGGGCTCTGTACCCTTCCAACCATCAACCCTCAATAGGTCCCATCTGATTGGTACACTTCAAAACACTTCTTCTGATGTTTCCTCCCTTATCTCTCCTTCTGCTCCTGTCTTCTCAGTGCATCTGGCTTTTTGCTTAGGCTTGAGTGATGTCTAAGCCTAGTGGGTGATTTTGCTTCTTGTGAGATCCAGCTCTGAGCTTTGCCATCACTCCCTGTATATGGGAGTTTTTGCAAGCTCTTTCAGATGTCTGAGTTGTCAGGTTATCTTCTTCCTTGCTGGCTGTCTGTCAAAAGAAGCAGCTGGTTTGTCTGATTGTATCTGCTGTTGTAAACTGTACTGCTAATTGTTCATCCTTTACATATTTGTCTTTTCTTAATGCTTCCTCTGTTGTCTCATGAGGTAGATTCCCCAAATAGCAAGGGAGCACCTTGGTCATTTTTTCTCTTGACTAAATCCTTTACTCTTTCTCACTTCTCTTTAGCAGTCCCAGAAATAATATATTCTAGGAAAAAGTAGCTGTATAGCTATATTTCAATCAGGCCTCCTTTGCATCCTTGTATGCACTTCTTGCTGGTGTGATGTCTTCAGTTATCACTGCATTCGGCACATTGGCCAACCACACTTTGAGTTTTCCTTCTTTTGTTTCCCCTTCATTCCTGCATCTTCTCCTCTGCTACTGGGAAGGGTCCTTCACGGCCCCACCCCACTGGATGCAGGGGGCACAGGGATGCAGGACAGGGCACCTGGCCACAGGGTCTCACAACAATAACCCGTGCTGCCCAATGAAACCAGTGACAGGTCCTGCTCAGCCTTTAAGCGCCTTCAGGTCCTCCCTCTCAAGCTCTATCTGAACATGCTAAGGAACACATTCCTTAGGAAAGCTTTGTGTACTGACATGGAAGATAAAATATATTAACTGTCATTTGTTTAGCTACATATTGCCCAGAAAATAGATTTTTGAACACCCAAAACAATGTAAATACATGAAAAAACTATGAAAAAAAGACATGCTAGAGCTATTTTTGAGATTTGGATCATAAAACTTTAATCAAATTAATCAGTTGAAATCTAGATACATGAAAGCTCAGTGAAATAGCCTGCATTTCCCCTTTAGAATATATTCTAATTTATGTCTGCTTAAGTAGAGGATACAATAGTTTGCATAAAAAAATGGAACAGGAGGCTTTTTGGCAGTACCACAGTGCTGCAACAACATCTGACATCTATTCTAAAATGTTCATCTGTTTCAAATCCCCAAATTCTTTTTTTACAGAATTATAAGCTTGGGCTATGAACTGGGATTTATATAGTTGTTTCTGGAACTTGTTTTGAAAGCGAATGACAATAAGAACTTGGTTAGAGGACTGCAGCCCTTGTCCTGGAGGGAACGAAAGCTCTTGGTTTTTGTAAAGGTGGCTCACCTGATGGTAAAGGCACTGCCTAGAATATTTTGCAGATTGGCATTTCTGTTTGTTGATTCCATATTAAACAGAATAACCGAGCATGCTGAAAGTAAAGCCCTCATTTAATTAACCCTCTTGGTGTAGTACCATGTGATTAAATGTGACTGAGCTGCTCCTTGGGGCTTCTGCTACTGAAAATACTAACAATAATCATTTGTTTTCTTTTTATATTTAAACACATTATTGCATAGCTTGGTGCAGAGATAATTACCAATTTTATCTCCTGTGTTTTTCTAATGTTCATTAATAACAATAAAGGGTTGTAGGTTAAAAACTCATTTAATTGCCTTTATGTTAATGACATTATGAATAGCCTTAGCTACAAGATTTTAATTCTGTCCAGTATCCTGTTTCTCAGTAAAGCCCCAGGAGAGCTGCTCATTTTATCAGCATTACTGATTCAGAGTTTTTCCTTGCAGGTGGGTTTTTGTACATAATCAGAATTAATGCACAACACATTTTGCAAGGAACAGAGTAGAAGCTCTCTGAATAAGTAATTAACTAGAGTGCCCAAGGAAAAATGCCTGAGCAAATTTTTTAGCATATTCATAAAACATTAAGAACAGTCGCAAACACAGTGGAAACAATTTACTGATAATATGCTTTCATGCCATTTTCTAACTCTCTTCTTTTTTTCTCTCCTTCTGTTTCCCTTTTAATGAATGAAGTAAAAACCCTGGAAAATTCATCTCTCATTAAGGAGCACCTGCCCTTGGAACAGATTATATTTGAGCTGCACTGGACAAGGACTTATTGGAAGATAAATGGAAGTCAATACTAGGCTTTTTCAAAGTAAACAATGAATAGACTTTTCTCTTCCATGTAGAAATAGCCTCTTCTCTACACCACCTTCTTGGTGCTGAAAGACAGAAGAAAGGAAAGGTTATCTGAGTTACTTCTGTGTCTAATGATAATTAAAACTAATAGATCCCCAAGGATGCTGATGGAGTGCAATGTATTTGGAACATGCCAAAGTGAGTCCAGATATTTTCCTTGTTCATTTGAGTAAAGTATGTGGGTCTGGTCCTTACATGTAATGTAGATTAAGCAGTTCCTTACCCGTAGCTCAGCCATAGGATCTGCCTGTTCCCACTCCCTCTCCTCTAGCTTAGCACAGGGGTCTCAGCACTGGGTCTTCTCTGCTGGACCCTACACTGCAGTGATAGCTGTAGCCAGGTGGAAAATGTTGGGCTAGCCAGCTGGAGCAACTCCAGCAACCCAGCTGCCCTAGAGAGAATGCAACATCTGGGCAGCTGTGGGCTCCTCTCTGTCCCCCTCCCTCTGCAGTGCCAGGAAGGGCTCCCTGCTTTGGTGGTACCCGCCTGGCTTCAAACCTATCTGCTGCAGCCCTTTGTGTGGGAGCAGGCAGTAGTCCTGCTGCCCTGGCTTCTTGCATCTCCAGGCTGAGGGCTCTGAACTGCACTGTGGAGGTATCCAAAATGGGAGGACGTGTAACACCACTCATCTTAGCCTGAGTGAAAATGGGTGATACCATAGCTGTAGGAAATGGGTAGTCAGTATTGCAGTCCTTAATTCTTGAATGTCTGGAGCAGAAATGTAAGATGGTCTTAAATATCTTAATGTTAAAGAAAAATAAGTTTGAAAGGTGTTTGTATTTTTTTTCTAGCACTGGCTCTTGAGTTTTGCTCATGACCACACAGACTTGCTGTTCAGTGGGACTGCCATCCTCAGGTGGTCAAGTAGATCTGGGGGCCAGAGCTGCTTTAGGAAAATTCTGAATCCTCCAATGCCTGTAGCATGATGCCAGAGTTGCAGTGGTGAGGCTGCCAGGGCTCTAGTCTGCACACACAGAGGGAAGACCAAGGTTGTCAAAGAGTGGGTAGTAAAATGTCACAATGATGGCTTCACCCTCTCTCTCTGGGGTGGCAGAACGTACATGGAGGGCTTTTACCTATGGAGGTTTTCACCTTTTTCATGGTTTTTATGGGGACTTCTGGATCAGCCCATGATGATCTGCTAGTTGGTGGTTCCTGGTGAGGAGCCAGTGGTGTGATGGGCTATCGAGGGCCATCGCTCCAGTTCAGCAAGCAAGCGGTAAGCTGGAGCAAAGGTCCTGCTCTGCCAAGCCTGGCCTGTTTGCCATTGAAATCCCTGCTAGCAATTTTTCCTTTAATGATCTTTATGACAGGCAGAGAAAGCACCATTGTTTGCTTAGTTTGCTTTAAAAATAGTTTTCTGAATTTGCAAGCGACAGTTCAATGCGTGTCTGAAACCCAGTGCCCCAGGGTGTACGGGAGCACCAGTAACCGCAAACATGGCACGAGCTTGTGGGGACATGGGAAATGGCAGCACTAGGGATGCTGATGTGATTAAGTCATGTACAACTCAATTAGTTTCCCTTTTCCTCCCATGGAAGGTGGCAGGCTTGTTGCTTGCTGGTGGATGGAGACATCACATTCAAGGTTGCACTGAGTGCACAGTGGCACTGAAGCCGTGCAGTTCCAGTTTGACCCTGGCCATGCAGGGCCTCTCTGGCAGAGGACAAGCAGCCCCGAAGGTCTCCATCCTGCATTGAAAGGTAAGTCTTGGCAGGCAGCATCCTTCTGCCAGGTGAAGACAGTGCTTAAAATTCTGGAATTTGCCTAGAAAGGGCTTTTCACACCAGGGCTTAACCCAGAAGGGCGACAATGGAGCTAAGTTGGGAGAATGCTTTGCCTGTGCTAGTGCAGGGATTGAGTGTGGATATCCAGTGCAGGTAGAGCCCTCATACTCTCTCGTGTAAGACAGAAAGAAAGCTGAATCTCTTTTCTAGCATCAAGGACATCAGAACAGAGTATTACTCATTTAACTGAAATACCTGGCTAAAGTGGCAGGACCAGAAATTGAAACATCCATGATATCTCTGTGCCTGGGACAGGTACAATGTTTTCATGTAGAGGTTTGGAATGTGTAAGTGTCCCAAATGCAGAAAGGAATAAGCACGTATGCATCAACAGGGAAAAGAGAAAACTCACTGTGGGGGAAGGAGATCCCAGGGAACAGGAGAAGCTGCGGCCAAGTCCCCATGACCAAAAATAGATTTTTTCCACCAGAAATATTTGGAAATGGGTATCTTCTTCCCACAGTTAGGGAAAGACAAAACCTGACCTTCCTTTCTTAAGAGGACCCCCATGAATACATATTTCATTCAAAAACTGCAGACTGGTTCTCCGCTGAGCCTACCTCATCCTGTGCCCTGGATGACTGCGCATTGTGGCTTGGTGAGATGAGATTTGTGTGGTTTTTGGGAAGAAACACATGTTCTGTTACATGGTAGGAGATCCAGTAACCAAATGGCAACGTAATTTCTTTCTATGGGTGAGATAAAAATGGATTTTGAGAGTTTTGACATATGAAAGGAAAGTATTTAGGAAAAAAAATGCATTTTGTACCATTTTTGAACCTAATACTTGCAGCCTAAGATCATTGTGTCAGAGCCCCATCTTTCCCTGTTTTGATGGTAAAATGTAACATGTCCTTCTACACTTCATTAATTTGTGTTTTGTGTGCATGTAGCTAACTATGCAACCCCTAGGCTTTTGACTGTATGTTACACCATTTACTATTATAACAACTTAGCCAACAGCAAAAAAATCCTTGAAATGAGACCAAGCGACTTCTGAATATCTGCATCAGATATCTGAGTCTTGGCGCTAGCTCTGTAAAAGGTGGGGATTTAAAAATAACAAAACAAACCCCATGAAAATTATCCAATCCATGAAAAATATGCAGCCTCAGCAACATGGAATCACAGCAGGTACACTCTATCGGTGCAGAAGTGATTGCAAGCCCTGTCTTGGGGTGGACTCTAACAAAAGGGTTAATGCCTGGGAGGCACCCACACGCAGTAGCCCCTCGCCAAGGTCAATGGGAGCCCTGCCTGCTGAGCTCATGCAGGATCAAGCTCTGTTTTTCCATGATGTTTAACACAATCAGGTAATGCAATGGTTTCTTTGCACTCTGTAGCTCTAAAAATATTGCTTTTCTGCAAATGACCTCCTCTATTTTATTATGAAATATAAAATAATGGAAAAATTACTTATGCAATTTTTCTACCATTTTTTTGGGGGGGGGGGTAGGAAGAGGAAGATAGGAAACTGCTTTTAAATAATGCTTTGTGCTTAAAAGCTAATCTGATATTGTGAATTCACCCTTTTCCTAAAGCTAGGCATATTCTCTAACATTTTGCAGTGGTAAATATGTAGACCTACCACTTATCCAGTAACAAGCAAGCATATTTGCAGTAGATTGGAAAAAAATAAAAACAAACTAATGTATATTTTTCAACTTCCTGGTGCTTTAACCTTTCTTAAGAAAAGACTCGAGGGACATAATTGAAGGAAAGTGTTTTTCTTTAGCAGATGGATTGCTTTCCTCAGATAATATTTTAGTTATGCCAATAAAATGAAGGGTACCCAGAAAACCATGAAACTGCCAGCAGTTGTTAGTGTACGACTATTACCAAGGCAGAAATGAGGCCAGAGCAGTGATAAATGTGCACATCTATCCCTCCATCAGCTGAGGAATGACCTGGATACACTTTACATCTGAGCACCAAGTGGGCCAACATTTTTCACAGCAGCACTTAATAGTGGACATTAACTTAGCCCTCTCCAAAAGGGCTGACCTGGAGGCTACCCTCTGTGGTTCTCCAAACTGTAATCACTTCTGCAGTCTGTAATTTTATCAATCGCATGCACCTTTTCCAGCCACTTATTGGCCAATTAAGTCAAGTTCTCACTGAGGGGGTCCAGCTGGCTTCAAGTTATCTTAGATGAATTGATTGAAGACATTCTGCAATCTATGAACCCAGTTTAATGATCTAGGTGATAATACTTGTAATTCTTCTCAGTCAAGGGAATTTGCTGCAGCTGTTGTCTGCAAATCCGTGTTCTGATACAGTGAAGTACCAGAAGAGCGTTAATCCGCCCTTGGAGTTTATAGTGATGGCTGCATTGTGAAATGGGAAATTTAGCATTCACGCAGCATTACCAAGCAAAGACAATTTTTTGTTGATGTGTTTTTTATTTTATTCTATTGTGAGTGTTAAAGAGGTTACATGGAAGAATACATTATTGATAATACTTAAAATTGGAGACTATACAGCAGTATGAAACAGCCTACTAAAATATTGCATAAAATGTTTGAGCTGGAAAATGAGGTTTGCCTCAGAGCATGAACATACCCTTTTTAAAATTTGGAGGTGGAGCAGAGCTCCAGAAATAAAGCCACTGGGCCAGATAAGCTCCCTAAGACATTCCAACTATGTGGAGTCAGTTTTGTTATTCCAGAGTTACTCTGGTATAAATGAGACAGTAATCCGTCTCTCTCTTTAAAACTGATAAATCTTTTATAAAAGACATAAATAAATACAGGGAACAGGTGCTACTTTCAACCATGCCAGAATAAATCAGGAGTAACCTCACGCTTATATGGTGTACACTGATGAAGAATCTGCCTCTGAGACTGGAGTCCTTCCCTTCCCCAGATTCAGAGCCCTTGAAGTGCTAATGAAGGAGTGCCATACTTTGACGCAGGCCTGGAGTGTATCTCCAAGACCTGCAGTTGCCTGCATGAGGACCTATGAAAACAAAGAAATAATCATATTTGCTTGCTTTGGTGGCATATGCCTCTTTTCTGAGCCCCAGGAATGTTAATTCCTTCCCTATGAAACAAATAATGTAACTAACACTAGGTAATATTTCTCATGTTGAAAATTCAAAATACTTAGTAATGAAATATCCTATAGTGTATCTGTGAAGTTTCTGTTTGTGAAAGGGGATAGCTGGGGTTTGATTTGCTGCAAAAGCAGCAGCTGCTGTATTAATTTATGCTGTGCTGCAGACACCCATTCGCTTCTCAGTCACAGGGACTTCTCTCCCGCACGGCGTGACTGAGCTCAGCTCTGCCAACACCTGCCTTGCTGAGAGGCTCTGCTGTGTTTGAAGAGATTTAATTTATTTATTTATTTTTTTTACCTGTAGGATGCTGGGAAAAATCACTTTTTTATGGGATACTTTTTCAGAGAGTTATGCAGGTTTCCAGCCCCATCCAGCCCTCCCCATGCTCACATCTGCCAAACCTGCCATCAGAGATCTCCTGGATGTCATGGACAGAGGACTGTGCTGGGTGAGCAAAACCCTTCTCCCCACCACAGCCTTAACCTACACAAGTGTGAGGCCAAAGACTGAGTTCAATGGGGCTTCTCATTTTTTTTTGTGGACTTTGATCAAGCTGTGTTGGCAAACCCAAGTCTGTCAGTCACCTCACTATATGAATTTTTAGCATAGGTCTTTGGGGATTTGAAAAGTGTTGTAAAAATGATACAAAATGAGGATCTTCTCTTTAGAGAATTTGGCTGGATGAAGGAGCCACAGATGGAAGAAATGGAGCTGCTTTGCCTGCGTGTGCTGCTGTTGCACCTGGGGAAAACTGTGCTACCTCTGGCAAGGCAGGGATCATGGCACGAACTTCTGCAGAGCTCTGGGTGGCTGCAAGCTCAGGACATTTGGTGTCAACATCAGTGTAGGTAGGTTGGACTGAAACCGTGTGGATTCACAGGCTGTAGCTGAGTTCCTGGGACCCCCACGCCTGGGCAAGATGGACACATGGCGAGGATCCCCAGGCAGCCCTTGCCCATGGCTCTCTCCTCTCAGAGATGCTGTGGCCATCAATCCAGAGTAGGGATGTCTCCATGCCATGGGCTGTTCTGGCTGGGTACAACACACAGCTTTCCAGGGGATTTTGGGGGGAGGGGGCCAGACATGTGCTTTGCCATTTATGAAATTAGTGAGCCGTAATTTCATACGTGCATGCAGTAGGAAATGTCTTTGATGCTAACCATAGAAAATAACTCTGAAATTAACTGCACCAAGGGCATGCTCCTGCCTGACTGGGTTGATCTGCACAGAGCTGTGCCTTGGTGTCGCGTTGGCCATGCTTCAGTGGACGCACATTGTGCTTGCCCTGCTGTTGTTGCTCAGAAGGGAGAATGGGGCCAGGGATCTCTCCCCGTAGCAGGGCTTAGATTAAAGTGTATATGACTAAGGAAGCTTGGTATGGCCACAGAGAACATCTTGTTCACTATATTTAGCCATAGGCAATGTCAAGTACTATATGTTATGTGAGTGCTTTTCTCCAGTCCTGTAGGCCTTGTTTTAGAGGTTGACTGTGAGTCAAAGGGCTTAGTTTTAAAATAACAGTCCTACAAAAAAAAACCCTTGATTTTTCGTCTTTGCCACCCAGAACATCAATACCCAAATTAGAGGGCTGCCTTGCCTGAGACAGAAAGCAAGAGCTCTGCTCTTGCAGCCCTGCAGCATCTCCTGCCAGGGCCAGGCACTGTTGTGGCAGCAGCCCTGGTGCAGTGTTATATTTTCACCGTGGATGCACTAAAAGGAGGGGTTAATTAGCATGACTGCCTTTGAGACTCTGCTTGAGAGGGAAGAGAGAGTTTAGTAAGTAATACTAGCCAGCTTCCAAACGCTTTATGGATTTTGGCAAGAGGCATCACAGTCATAACATTTGAATATTAGCACTTTATAGCTCTGCCACACTAACAACTGCTAATTAGGCAGCTTGGACATGGCTGAGCACTGCCTTGAACCTTGTGTAGTAATTTACACCTATGCACAGCCACAGCTCTAATATGGGAACATTTTACACCCAGTTCACATGTACGGAGACGATTAGCAGCAGCAAAGCCAGCAGAAAGCCTGATATTGGATTCCTCTTGCGTTCCCCCTTCTCCTTTCCAGCACTTAATTTTCCTTTCCTGGAACACCCGGAGGTAGAGTGTGGGAAAATCCTGGGCTGTCGACTCATCCATCACAGCATCTTTGGGCAACTTGCTGTGATAAGTCACAGGATGGAATATATTTCAGAACAGCACAACCACTTTTAACTGGCCCAGGGAAGTCATCCTCCAAATAACCTCCCATAGCTTTAGCAAGATCTGGAGATGTGTTTTCTTCCCATGCCAATAGATAAATATTTCTGTTGGCCAAGCTAAACAAAGTTAAAATGTTTCATATTTTATACTCGAGTTTTGTTTTCTCCAGTTTTCATTGTGCTCTGCCTTTTGTGTACATGGACTTAGAAAACCCCTATCTGTGATTTGCAGTGTTAAATTCTGCCAACCTCCCTCCTCCCTGCCCCAATCTTTTTATTAATACTAGGGCTATGATGTTGTCTGCTCCTCATACAGCTATCTGCAATTAACATACCAGCACTCCAATACTCTTCTGCAGCTGTGTTGTTTGAGGTGTGATAAATAAGCGGTCAGTGTGGGTCTCCTGCCTCAGAGGTGGCTCAAGTTCCTGTTGCTCACTGAGGCTGCTGTCCCTGCTGCAGTTATGCATCAGCTGAGCCACACATCAAGAAACTTCTTCCTGATGTAAATATTCTTGGCATCGCATTTCTAATGAGCATCACGTTTGTGGTGTCCCCACTATAGACCTTCTCCTGCTGAGGCAAGCTGATGTCTCATGGAAGAGCTCCTCTTCATCTGCTCCTCTTCCCTGGATCACAGTGAAATGCTGGGTTTTCTGAGCCTCCTTGCTCACCTCTGTATGAGGCTTGTTTCTGAGCTGATGGGAGCCATTTCCTGGGCTGGGTTACCTCACTAGGAGCAGAAGTAATTTCCCGTGGTCCTTGGGGAATGGGAGTACCATGGAGATCTGGATAGTGGCTGCTCCCTGGTTTGCAGTGTAAAGGAAGTGGATTCACCAGAATTAAACATGTATTTCTTCTTCTAAAATAATGCAAATTTTTAGTTTCTTTTAAAAGAAAGCAGCTGGGGTGTTATATAAACAGATAAAAAATAAGGGTCAGTCTGATGGGTATTTCTCAGGCTAAAGTCCAAGATGCTTATCTCATTATTTCTTGGACTACTTTAAAATCAAATATGTCTTTCCCCTATGATAAACTGTCCTCAATGCTGGTGGGAACAGACCTGGGTTACATTTGTAATGATAGGTAGGAGAGAGTGTGGGTTTGTTTTGTTTTTGTTTTTTTTCAATTTCCTTATTATTTTTATATTACTAATTACTAAGATCCTGAGCCCTGAGTGCTTAATTCAAGATGTCTACAAATGGCCACAGAACAAAGCAGGACTCTGAATTTCTGGAGGGTTTAGACTTAGGTGCATAGCATGGCTTGGGAATTTGGGCTTTTTCTGACAGTCTTTGTTGAAGCTCTTTAATATAAAAAAAAGTTCGCAATGAAATCAAATAAACAACAAAAGGGCAAAACTGTATTTCACCCTCTGTAATTTGATCTGTAAAAAATGTAAATCACTCATCCAGAAGAGAGAGATTTTCAATTAGTCCTTTTTTCTTAAACATGCAAATCCCCCAGCCATGTTTAGCAGCACCGTTTTGCCCTAACTCTGCAGAGAATTCCCAAGCAACCTTTAATAGACGGCCATGCCTTCAGGCTTGTCCACTTATGTTTTCTCTCCTGCCTGGGCACAAGATAGATTATGCATATTATTATTCATAAGTGCCACCTATTGAAAGCATAACCACAGGCACGTTTGCAAATGGTGGGCTTGCCCCAGCTGTCCCCACTCATGCGAAACATTCCTGCTCTCCAACGAACCCCTCCAAACCATCCCCTCAAAATCGGTGATATTTTATTGCCAGACATCCTGCTGTGGAGAAGGACTTGCAAAATGACCCATGGACTTTAAAGGCAGCTAAAATTGAGGGGACTATTCCCCATTTTCCTCCTGCAGATGTTCTTCCAGCTGATGTTTTTGTTGCCTCTCCCTGATCGCTTAGGCTAGTGCTGCCTTGTAGGGCACTGGGGAGAAGGCTCTAGCCCAAGGTGTCAGGAATCATGGAAGGCAGTGATATGATATAAAATATGTGTTCCTCATTAAAGAATGGAATTTTTGTGACTGGTACAAGAAACAATAAATAGTTAGTACAGAAGAACTGAGAAGTAAATAGGTGGAAGTCTCATGTGACTGGATGTTATTTGATCATTCTTAGATAAAGGGTAAATATAACTGCTTTTCTGTTTTGAGTATGTAGTTTTAGAATAAATATGTATTTTTTACTCTGCTGTTGCATATTGCACCATTTTCCAGAGAATTTGAGTGTGTTGGTATAAAGAATGGGTTTTTCTCTTCCTCGAACATACTAGATACAAGTAAGTTTCAGTTTGCCATAAAAGTTATTTTCAAAAAGTATATAATTATTAATTAGGAATATAATTTAAATAAATGTTTTGAATGCTAGTGGCTAGAATTAAGCATACCCCTACATTTCTACAAAAGGTCAATTGTGATTCTAATTAGTCTTATGTAAACTAGATAATGCTTGAACTGCAGTTATAATTAATATATATGCCTTATTGCCAACTTATTGCATTTTGGATTATTAGAATCTGGACAGCGTTATTATGTCTGGACAGTCTGAATGAACATGTAAATAGATGTGAACCTCTTTGGGCTGATTTTCTGTTACACCAGTTTTATGACGACAGAACAGCATTAGCTTAAACTGCTCTGCACTGAGATAAATCTGTGGCATGAGAGTGGGGCAGAAGAGTTATGTGTTCAGTGGTGGGAAGCACTGCACCAGTAGAGCAAGATGAATGGCAAGGAGATGTAACAGGCCTAGAAATACAGTTGCAATGTCCTCTTTCCTTAGAAAGGTCTTGCTGATCTACAGGGGGAACACAGCAGTCAGGAAATATCTTCTACAGGTTTTTCTTCTCTCTCCATGGAAAAGCATGGTGGGAAGTGCTTTTCCTGGCTGTGGATGGAGCTGAGCTGTGTGACAAGAGGTGCAGCTGCTTCTTTATTCTGCAAAGGGCTGTAATTTTTGGTTTTCAGAGAGCAGTGAAGCCATGACTTGAGCACCATTATGTGTGCCCAAGCACAGCTCCACTGGGCAGTGACAGTGTGCAGGACAGTGGGCAGGAGCCCACTGCTTGACTGCCCCTGCCTTCCTGCACTGCCCTGGAACCCATGGGCAGTTATAGCTGCAGCCCAATCCAAGTCTTCCCAGGGCATTTCTGTTCTCAGGTACCAACTAAAGAGTGGAGGCAGAATAAAAACTTTGTACCCTGACACCCTAACACACTTTTTCAACATCCTTTCCCTTTCTTTTCCCTGTAGAGGATGCAGGATGCTGATCTCTGTCTCTGAGTAGGTCCTGAGCTGGGCTCTGTGTTGGCCTGTCCCTGTCCCACCCCAGCGCTGATTGGGATCCAGCCAGCGAGTGCCAGGCACTGGCTGTGATGGGCATGGGCTTGGACAAGGGATCCTCACACCACCCTGGAGAGCAGGTACCTGCTGAAAAACCTACTGAAGGGTGTTAAATCCTGACAGAGGTGTGTTTTCCCCCCATGCTGTGGGTGGCACTGGATGGAAAGGTTAGCTTAGGGTGGTGGAAGCGATGACAACTGAAGTACCCCGGGAAAAAGCGAAGGAAAAGCGAGGGCCATGGAGGCAGTCCGGACTCATGCTGAGGGCATGCAGGTTTTCAGCATGCTCAGTGGGGAAGTTTTAAAATAGATGCAATTAAAGGTAAAATGTGTACCACACATTTAAAGGATGGTGCCAAAGATGGACCTTTAACCCCCAGATAGTTGGCCTCTCTGTTGGAGGAGGCTTTGCCCATACCCCTGGCTGTCACTAAAGCTTGTGGAAAGTATGAGCATACCTGTTCCCACACAGATGTAGGACACGTCAGAATGTGCACAGGGCAGCTATGCTGCTGGCCTAGGCAGAGGAGAGAAAGCTGGGAAGGAAAGCTCAATACCTCCGCTTGCAGCTGTGTGCTTGTGTGGTGGAGGTGAGCACAGGAAAAACAAATGTCTCAATTTCTAATATGCTTGATGTGCCACTCTCTCACCACTGGGACCAGGGTTGCTTTGCCCTCCCTCTGCTCAGCTGAGCAGTGAAGGGAAAATGGTGCTGTTCTGGGCTGGGGGGCCCCCCCAGGGGCCCAAGGAGACATTTTCTTCATTGGAGAAAGTGGGTGTTATGGCTCCTTCTCTCACACTTTCTACCAGAGCTGGGTTAAAAACTGAGGTCAGATCTCCAGAGCTGCCTGGAAAATAATTCTGGAACTGCACCTCTGTTACCTCCTTGACCAGAGGCAGCAGAGACACATTCAGAGGTTTATGCAAACCTGTGAGAACCCCAATTCTTTGTTTTTAAAACCCTTCCAGGGCACTCTTCAGCCTATGATGCTAGCCTTGGACACAAATGTCTTGAATGCCTGGATCTGCCTTGGAACACCCTCTGGGTGCTTTTAACATAAAAACTCCTGCCTCTGTGGCCCTGACCCTCCTTAACAGCCTTGCCATCTCTCTCTACAGTGGCAACGCATCATCTCCTCTCAGATGTCACTGGAAAACATTGCTTAACCTCTGTGCGTCTCCCTTCCTCCCTTCACCATTATTACCCTGTGCTGTAATTACATTCATGGTTGTGGGAAGCGTTGGAGCATGGCTTTCCTGGGAGGCAGGGCATGGATGTCTGCTGCATGGGATAATGGGCTCCAGCTCTGGCCTGGGAAGTTGGTGCTGGGGTGAGATGAGAGCGTGTGTCTCTGCACCCGCTCACTCCTTGGCCCCTCCATCCAGCCTGCTGACAAGGGACAAGGGTGCCAATTAGTGTCATTCGCACGGGTAGCCAATGATGGGGACACCTGTGCACCCAGGCCACACAGGCCAGCGCCTCGCTGCCACCGCCTCAGCACAGCTGTCAGATAGGGATGGCTCTGCCACAGCTGACCTGTACCCCTTCAGAGCCAGTGATTTAAGAAGTGAAAGACATAAGGTGCCATTACCCACCCGCAGCAGGGCACAGCAGCTGAAATGGCTCTGGAGTCCACAGCTGCAGCATGGGGACTGGGTTTGTCCTGCTGCTGGAAAATGCTTGGTAAAGATGCAGTGCTTTATCACCCTCTGTGACACTATGTTACTTTACAGTGCTGTGGTTTACAGTATGTTTATAAGGCTAGATCAGTCTCCATCCATCTCCTACCTTCTACCGTGCAACAGCTGCTCATTGCTACATTTGTCTTTGCGAACAAGAAGAGTGATAACTCTTCACTCGAGTAAAGATAAATATTGCAGAGAATCACCTGTCATTTGTGGGTGTGTATCATGCAGTGTGCAGGTGAACTGTATACATGCTTGCAATGCACAAATGTTTTATATATGTGTGCATGTGTGTGTCTAATATTGATGCACCCAGACATACACAAGGTTGCATGTATGGTGGGCAGGTGCTCACTGTGCACCTGTCTGTAGGAAAGACATATGTGTACACTGGCCTGCATAAATATTGTCAGGAGAAAAATATAATCAAGTCGCTATAGATAGCATCATGGAAAATTAGAGATGAAGCTGAGAATAGACAGCATTAATAACCCAGGCTGTTATGTCACCAGTCAAGTAAGATGCCTTACGAAGAGGAAAAAAGAGCATATGGAAATCTTTAAGTAACGTACCCAAGTGTCAGAGGCACCTGCACCCAGGAGCACATGCATTTAAAAGGATGTGTGTGTGTGTTTGTGCGGGTGTGTTTTATGCATCTGAAAAGGTTCCCTGAGATAACTGAACACAAAGCCAGCACATGTTTGTGTTAGGTTGAGATGCTGGCATTAAGATGATTATATGACTCTATTAGCAGGGTGTTATGGCTCCAACTTCACTTAACATCTGAGTTCACATTAAAATATGCCCTTGGCCTGACAAGGCATTATTAACTTGCATTTAATAAAAATAAAATATTACATTTAAAAAAATTGAAAGCTGACAAATTTGATTTAAATGAATACTGAACTCCAGGCAAATGTGTTGCTTGAACTCTGCCTGCTGTACTGGAGCTGACATGAAGCATTAAAGTAATCCTGAGTGGTCAATATGTGATTAAATATCACATGTCAAGCTTAGCAGGAATGTTCCCTCCAAATAAAATTGTATTGTTAAAAATAAGTGACAAATTCTAAGCAGCTCCTTCAAATTCATGAAGATATGTGGAAGAATGGAAGCTTGTAATAAACTGGGATGTCTGCAGGAGACAGAATATACTGTCTTGTGCACAGAGCCATATAGAGCATCTACAGGTAATCAGATAAAAATTATTACACATATTTGAAGCAATAAATTTTCTTTGCATTTGCCATAGAAAATAAAGAGAAGGGACATGCTACATTTTCACACCATGTTTTCATCTGGAAGCTTTTGCTGTCGTGCTGTTCTGTCTAAAGGGATTATTTGTTTATAGACACTCAAGAATCTATATGTGTAAATACATGCATAGACATAGATACACATGCTAAAGCCATTGTCAGCAGTATTTAGAGTGAGAAAATTAGAGCTAAGTTAGATTTTAAAGGATAATTGTAACATTAATAATAAAATGCCCACCCTACCCTGTCATTAGATGTTTGGAAACACTAATGCTTCATGGCTATCATCTGTTACAGATTCCAGCTGGGAGAACATGCTTAAACCTGACCAACTTTCATCATGTGTTTGATGAAAGACATAGATGTCATTGCTCCCCACTTGCTTCAGCAAGATCAATCCAGAATTACCAGAGTGCAACAAGGGCAGTGTCCAGCAGTCTATTTAGATTATGCATAGCAGTAAAATATCAGAATTCACAGCCTCAGATAAATGACTTGATATGCCTAGGTCAAGAGATCACCAAAGCCAGGTGAGAACTGAGACCTATTTATCATAGCCTGAGCTCAAATTAAGTTTTAAATATTGTCAAAAATGAAAAACTGCTGCCAGATGGTGTCAAGTTAATTCATCTCACTGTAGTCAGAAACTGTCCTTTAGTTCCATCATGGTGCCTCGTGTCCTGAATTAGAGGAGAGGGGTGCCTGTCAGAGAACTTACTTTAGCAGGGATGTAGGGGCTCTGCTCAGCCCTTGCTTCCTGCTTACAAGATGGATTTGTTGCATTTCTGCAGCGTGTGGCTACAGGAGATCTGTACCACACATAAGGGTCTGAGACACAGACCTTCTTACAAAGCAGCAGATTTTAGGTGGTGAGATTTGAGGCCTCTTCAGCTCCTACTTGATTAAGAAAGGTGCTATTCTACCCACCTGGTCCAGGGAATGGAATTTGTTGGTCTGTAGAAAGAGGATGAAGACTTTGACCCTGGTGTGTTAGTGCAAAGGACCATGGAGCTCTCCCACAGGTCACACAGGGCTGGCACAACTGGTCTGCTCTTTTCCTCTCTTCCTGTTTCCATTTCAGGGCTGCAAGAAACGTGCCACCCTGCCTATCCCTGTCATCCCCTGGGCAAAGGTTGGGATATGCTTCAGTTTACAGTGTTCAAGGGAACACAAAATGACATCCATCAATTTTATGCTTCTTCTCTCTCCCTCACCCATCTGCTCTTCTTCCCAAGCCCTGCCTTCAGCTCTGGCTTCAAGCACAGTGCTGGAGTCCTCCAGCAGCAGGGAGTCTCCCAAGGCAGTGGGAAGAGGGTGTCACTGGATTAGGGCTTCCTCCGCTCTGATGTGCATTTATGCTGGCTGCCTTGGATCTCCCTGCAAGCTGGTTTACAGCCCCTAGCCCTATGATATAGACAGGGGAGATGAGGACCCTGTGAACAAAGGTCCAGCTGGTGGGGAGAAGAGAAGCAGCAACCAGCAGCACAGGAGGCCTCTATGCCAAGTCTCTGCCCAGCAAACCTGGCCTGCTGGTGCCAAAGTGCCTGACAACTGTGCTTTCTATTGCTATCACATACTGCTCTGTGGGTTTTGGCATACCTGAGTAAGGGCAATGTATTTTCGGAGTGATCACTCATCACCAAGCCACAGAACCTCAGATCCTCTATTCCCAGAAGCCTTGTCTCCAGCTCTGCCTTTTCTCTGGTTGTATGAGTAGAGGAAAGTACAGGGCTTTTCTAAAGTCCACCAGAGCTAGAAGGGTCCTTTCTCAGAGACTATGGGAAGATAGCATATTGTGGTACTAATAAAACCAGAAGAGTGAAGTGAGTGATGCTCAGAGCTCTGCTGTGCCCTTTGCAAGGAGTGATTCGAGATAGAAACTGGTTGTGTGCTATTGCAGTAGCAAGGGCATTGTTGTTTGAACAGGGGAAGAAACCAAAGCCTAAGGATGGTTAATATTTTTGTGAGAAGGTGATACTCTGCTTTTGGGTTGGCTTGTTTCTGTGCCAGCACTGGAAATGGTATTTCACTGGAGTAGGAGAATGTACTATGTTTTTTCTGCCTTGCATTACTGAAATAGGATCAGAGCTTGACAGATGTATGTGTACCATGGTTTTACTATCTCCATACCTCCTCCCCATGTGGGGAAAATACCATTCTCATTTCCAGTGTTTGATTTCCTGTGAGGCGCAGGACCTGAAGGTGCAGAGGGGTCTCTGGGCAGACCCAGCTATGGGGAGCAGGCTGGGACCATGGTGAGGGCCTGCCTGGGCAGCCAGGGTGAGATGTTTGGCTGTGCATCCTCCTGCCTTCACACCTCTCCTGAAGAGGAGAAAGACTGTCATAAGGACAAGTGCTGCTGCAGCCAGGGAGTGAAAACGTGTCCGTTTGGGATGCAGATGAGAGAATTCCCAGCAATCAGAAGGATGGGGTAAAGTGGGACACACTAGCAACAAGCAAATTATCAAGCCTGTAAGCATAAAGATTGCAAATGTCTCCTGGTTTCTTAAATTATTATTTTTGGCAGGGTTGCATATGTTCTCTGTGCTCATTCCATGAATCCAGCTGATTATTATTCCAATCACCAGAGGAAGAGAGAGTCACATTAATTTGTAGTAATTAATAGCACTGATGCATTTGACAGCGCATGTTAACAAGCCTCTTTGATTGTTTGGATCTCTAACTGCGGCCCTTCTTGTTTGCATCTCCTCCGAGGAATTCATAATATCAAAGCTTAACGGTATCTGATACTTGTCAAAATGCAATTTATAAAAGTTTAATTCTTTTATTGATTTAGTTTGGTTTTGATGCCTGCAGAGTCAGCTCCCTTGACAGAACTTAGCGGATTCAAATGCTTGTCACCAGCTCGGCCTCCTTTTTGCAGGGAACAATTGCCATAGGCCAAGCCAACAGGCATGGTTTAATTGCCATTAATTAAAAGCATAAATCTCTTTTTTCTTCAGTTGCTCTGCTCTTAAAGGGGGCTGCATCTCTCTCTCTTTTCCTGTGTTTGTCAGAACACCTTCTGGCAAGTAAAGTTAACCCGTTCCGTCTTCCCAAGCACTT
>VYXB01004616.1:815741-817954 GCA_013397135.1 Pachyramphus minor
TCGCTTTGATTCGGCTGTTGCTGATTTATTGGGACGGGGTGCTCCGTGGCTTTGCCAGCAGTCAGACGGGTGGGATAGATGGGGAAGGGGGGGGTGGTGTCATCCAGCCAGGGGCTGAGGGGACGCGGGGCAGCAGCTGTCAGCATCAACCCTGGCCTCCACAAGTACAAGGAGCGTCCCGCTGGTCTCCTCGCCCCCAGAGGGTGCAGGCAGGAGGTGGAGGGCCTTTTGCGTGAGATCCCCTGCGTAGGGCTGATCACGCTCTGGGAATCCGAACCGGCCGGCGGTGCCCGCGGAGGAGCAGGACAGGCCTAGGCTGCCGGCGCTCCGGGCTCTGAGGAGCCCGGCCGGGAGCGGCTGCTACGGGCGGGGCGGGCCTCCCGCTGCTTTGCCCCAGAATATTTCTACACAATAGAATCGAGGATTAAAAAATAAGAGGAAGGAAATGAAAGGTGTTCACTCTTCAAGAACATGACTTTAAGCCCTAAATCCCGAATCTGGGATGGGGAGGTGTATTGTGAGTTAAAGGATTATGCTAGTGTAACATATTACCCCGGATCCCGCATTCCCCCAGGGATAATTAGGACATAGTTTGGGTAAATTGCAAACCAAGACGGCAGGATAAATACAGCCGCCGCAGGCTGCTTCCCTGCTGCAGGAAACCTGCCTGGGCATTTCTAGATATTTAAGTGGTTTTCCCTTTCTCCTGTTCTTTCATTTTACTCCTCGGGTTTTGCCCTTCTTCTGTTCCCTTTTCTTTTCCTCGTTCCTCCAAAAGCCCCGATCGGTAGGGACGTGCCGCCGTGCTGCCAACCCAGCTCGCATCGGGGCTGCGGCTCCCGCGCTGCCTCCGTCGTCGTCCACGCTGGGCGCCCGTCGGGGACAACGGGGGTGGCCGCCACCGCCGCCCAGCGGACACGGGCGGCCCTACACCTCTTTCGGGCCCGCCGCCTCTGCTCTCTCACCGGCCTCCGGGCGCAGCACCGGTGCCTAAAGCCTGGCGGCAAACCGTACGGCTGGCTGCCCCTGGCTACACGTGGCTGGCGGCCATGTGGGGCCGTCGGGACGGAGCGAGTGATGCTCGGTAGCAACGGGCTGCCCGCGGGCAGGTTTCCCTGCCACCGAAAAACTTCCTAAGTGCGGCAGTGGGGCCGGGAGCTGTCCCGCCGCACTACCCTTCGGGTGTGGCACCAGTCACCGGTGAATCCCGGGGAAGCACCGCGATTTATACCAGCGAGGACACAGAAGCTCCTCGTTCCCATCCATACGAGGGAGGGCCGGCCCCAAGCTGTCGGAAACGGAGCCGAAGGCACTCTCCACATTGGCATCTCTCATGTCGGGGCGCAGCTTCGCATCCCGCACCTCTGTCCAGGGGCTGCGGCGCCTCACGTCGGATCCAAACACTCGCAACGAGTTACCCGCTGGACACGGTCTTTCGCTCCCCTGGAGCTCCCCAAGCGCTGCCCGCACTTCTCCGCAGCTCTGAACGGGACGGCTTTCCCAGGAAACAAAACGCGGTGGGAAACGGGGTGGAGGCGCACCCGCCCCGCCACTACATCCGCACAGCACTGTGCAGGGCTGGACAGAACACTCCCAATACGGGGCAGGCAGAACGTTGAGAGGGTTAGAAAGGACCCTCGTGTCCTCATTCCCTGCTTCTCGATACAGGCTGGCGGCGGGCTCCCATCACCGGGGCAACCTCTGTGTGAGGGTGGGGATGCCAGTGGCCCTACATGTAAGGTAGCTCCTGGTGCCCTCGCTGAACACTAGCACCCGAAAAATCCCTCTTGGGCTCACCCTGCCCCAATCTTTCCCTGCGCCTCCACAGCTGTGTCCAGTTCCCTTGTGCCCCCGAGATTTGGTGCCGCAGATGTTGTTTTTGGGGCTGGTTGGGTCTCGCGGCTACTGGAGGCCGGGAAGGGAGGTATCGGGCCCTGGTATCATAGGACCCTGGAAATGGCAATTCCTACTAAAATAAAACTCGGAGAACTCTAAATCATTCATTATCACCTTTATAATTACTCTTCTAATTAGCTTGACACGGTGCTTCATCAGGATTAATACGATGTCTCGTCGCTGGCACTTCCTATTATTCTGACATTTAACCAAGGAACCGTCCCGGGAGCACCGGACAATACTCTCCGCGGGGATCCGCTCCGGTGACCGGGGGAATACAGGCCCGACGGGGAGCCGGCGACGGCGCGGACAGGTCC